>VZDJ01000161.1:312185-372174 GCA_008694505.1 Cyanoderma ruficeps
CCCCCCCCCCCCGCCCTTTTCTTCTTTTTGCAGTTTAGCAATTTTGTTTTGCATCTTTTCCAGACGGCGTTTTGCAATAAAAATGTCTGACTGCCACAGAGAGGCACAAAAGTCAGGGCTCCATCCAATTTCCCGGGCTGCTCTTGGTTTGGGGGGGAAGAGGATTTGGTTGTTGCTGAGGGTGAACAATAGGTTTTGTGGATCCAATAGGTCAGCTCACAAAATTGGAATTGTCTTTCAAAAAATACGCTGCACACGGTCTTTAAAATGTCATCCAGAGGTGCAACCATAAACTTCCTTTTCCATAATAATTTTTATTACGCCTCAGATCAGGAAACACTATTTCAACCTCAGTAAGTGGAGCCTTAGGAGTGTTATGTCCGATTGCACAGTGGGGGAAAACTGGCACAAAATGAAGGTGTTTTTTACAAAATCACTCAACGGTTTGGGTTGGAAAGGACCTTGAAGCTCATCTCGTTCCACTTCCCTGCCATGGACAGGGGCACCTTCCACTATCCCAGGTTCCTCCAAGCCCCATCCAGCCTCGCCTTGGACACTACCAGGAATAGGTTAGGAGCTCATCATCTCTCAGTGGAAACCAGGCATGGACCTGGGCAGGATTCTTAGCCTGGGCCTGTTCCTAGTGATGGGAAAAACAGGCTTTTGAGAGATTGGAATAGCTGAAAAGGAAGAAAAAAAGTGTGATGTTCATACCTGTGTGCCATTATAGCCTTGGGAAGTCACTGCCCCCAAGGAGTCTCATTTCATATGTGGTGCATTGGAAAAGGGTGGCAGTGGGACAGGTGAAAGAAACATGGGAAGACCTCTAGGAATGAGCAGATTTTTTTTTACATTTTAGTGTTGTGACGACACATGGCTTAGCCCAATGTGAGTGGTTTCAATGTGAGCTCGGAAACCCTTTTGCTCAGTGTAAACCTACAACCCTAGTGAGGGGCTTTCTCCCTATCCACCACTCCTGTATTATTTGAAACCCTCAAACTCCATAACACTTTTTATATTCATGTTTTGATCATCTGAGCCATGTCTTTAACTTAAGGATGGCTGTAGAGCACAACCACGCATAGGACAGGGGAGAATGGCTTTTAGCTGAAGGAGAGTGGATTCAGATTGGATATTGGGAAGGAATTGTTCCCTGTGAGGGTGGAGAGGCCCAGAGCAGCTGTGACTGCGCCTGGATCCCTGGAAGAGCTCAGGGCCAGCCTGGACATAGGCATCAAGCTGGAGCCACCACATAGCCTGGGTTCAGCTTGTGGCCCTGGATGGAGTGTCTTCTCCAGCTTCAAGGACCACCAGGAATCACTGTGATGTGCAGCTGTCAATTCAACAACTGCTGGCATTCAGAATCCAAAGAGCCCCCCAAAACGCCGGTGTCTCTTTTTGGCAGGCCTGTTTAGAAAACACGATCATACCCCTTTGCTCAATTTGCATGTCTGAAAGGCTTCTGCTCAGTTAATTGGTTAAATTAATTTCTGCTGTTGTAAACAGAGAGCTGCTGTATTAAGAGCAGGACTAAAGTAATTTTACTTTACATTATTCTGTGTCACGGCGCATCGTTCCTTTCTTACTCAAGGCAATTCATTTTGTGAGGCTGTCAAGTAGTATTTGGTGTCATCTTCAGTCAATGCAGCTTTTTTTGATTTCCCCCCCGATATTTTAGCAGTTTATTTAGTCCTGTAGATGCTGGTCAATGGCCTTGAGTAGTCAAATTAACACCTCGGCGGCGCCGCAGCGGAGCGGTAACCCGGGGACCAAACGGGATGAGAATCGACGCGGGGAGCGCGTTTTGGGGGATTATGGATTGATGGATGCGCAGGCAGCGTCGCCCCGCTCTGACTAAGATGGAGCTGCCAGTTAGTGCTGACTGCAGGCCATCATCACCTGCCCCGTGTCCCAGCAGCTCGGAGCCGGCACGGGGACCTTGGGGAGCCCTCGGATCCCGGGAAAGGCAGAACGTTCCGCCGGAACCGGAGACGGCGCCGATTGGATTCAGTCCTGTCGTTCCTGTAGGGATCTCTTTGGGACAACGGAGGCACTAATGGCTGGTGTTCCCCCTGCCCTGGGAGGAGGGGGAGCCGTGTTAAGCCGCGCCGCTGCCAGCGAGCTGCCAGCCCCGGGTCCCCCACCACAACTCTCAATTGCTAGCAGGTTTCTCTCACTGCACCTCATTTGCATCTGGGACATCAATTAGCATGTTTGTTGAGGCTAATTGAATGAAACTCAATCATAGCTCTTAATTGCTTGACTATGTGAAAAGAAATCACATTAATGCAGCTAATTAAGTGTATGGCAATAGATGCAACATAATTAGGAGCGAAATGTAAAAAACAAGCGGCGGCGGAGGTGCGAGCGCGGGGTGTGGGGGATCGGGGCGCCCGCGTCTCCTCGGCGCCACATGTTTGGGGAGGGGTCCCTCTGCTTTGCCGCTGCCTTTAATTTTATTTTGTTTTTTAATTTTTTTCTCCCCCTGCCTCACTGAATGATGAACGCGGACAAGTTGAGAAGAAAAATGCAAATGGATTTGCAATTACTACTTTTTCAAGCTGTTGAGGGGCAGAAGATGGCACGTCTGGGGTGGCCCACTGTTGAGTGGGCTCTAGGGACTTGTTAAGTGCTGTTTAAAAGTACTTGGCTTTGAATTACCCTCATGCCTTGTTAAAGGGTTTTTTCCCCTTTTTTCTCGGATCAGCATTTTCTACAACTAACATCTCGGGGAGTTATCCCTGTACCATTTGCATATCAAAATCCGGCTTGCTGTCTTCTCTTTAACACAGCATATTCCAGATGACAGCAAGACCCTCATCTGTTCTAATCTGATCAAACCCTCCATTGCGTCTCTGAAGCCCCGGCGTCATTTTGTAGTTTGAACTTTGGTTCCCCGAGCGGGGATCTGACGGGGCTGGGAACGAGGTCCTTGCCCTCCCCTCCTCGGGGAGACCCGCAGATTATCGCCGTGCGTCCTGCACGCGATGAAAGGCCCTTTATTATTTACATTTGATATATCCCCATAAATATTTAAGCTGACATTAATACCTACCCGGCATCTGTTGTTGTTTGGGCGCTGTGCTCTGGGGGCGGCTGCAGCGCGTCGCTTTCGTGTTTGCCAACACTCCTTCACGTCCTCAAGTGGTTCTGTGGCTCACCTCAGCCTGGTTTTCACCCGGTTAAAAGACCTTTAATAGCACTTCTCAAGTTGTGGAATCGCACCCACCCTTCACCAGAATTGGATCCAAACCCCCCTTCTCCAATTTAAGTTGTGCGTTAAATAAAACTGTTGGAAAAGAGCACGTGCTGAGGTTTAGTCACTCTCTGAGCAAACCTCACTTTAGAGCCCACAAGCCATAAATGCTCAGTTATCTTCTACGTATTGTATTTTAATTTCTGAAGAAGTGGCACCCGAACAAAAAAGTTCTGCCAAGTTCTTAATTTATGGGTGAAAGGTGTTTGTTCTCCAACCTAGTAAAGGAATTTTCCTGAGTGGATTGCCTTTGTTTTTCTCTTGGCAGCAGAGCTCTGTCTCCTCTCCCCACAAATTGTTCAGACCCCACCTTTTCCTGTTAATAATTCTCAGACAGCTTGGGAAAAATAAGCTGCCATGATGGCTTAGTTTGAGGGGTTTATCACTGATTTCTGTTAACTATGAAGAAATCATTGCTGGTCCAAATTTTTTATGGCTTTTGAGCAGGATAAATAATTTTTGTTGTAAAAACTGCCAAAGGTGAAAGAATCTCGATGAGGGAGCAATCGGCTCCCTGTATTGTGGCAGCAGTGATACAGATTTTGGGTAAATTCAGAAAATTTCTTGTAAAGTGGGAGCCCAGATCTTCTCCCAGCCACCTCAAATCGCTGTTTTTCTTTTGGGGTCCTCAATCCCAGAGTCCTGGAGTGGTTTGGGTTGGAAGGGACATCAAAACTCATCTCATTCCACCCCCTGTCACGGTCAGGGAGACCTCCCACTATCCCAGGTTACTCCAAGCCCCATCCAGCCGGGCCTTGGACACTTCCAGGGATCCAGGAGCAGCCATGGCTTCTCTGGGCAGCCCAGATATCTTTTTGTGCAATGCTCTTGCCCCTTTTCACCTCTGATTTTACTCTCCTGTGCTGCCCCTCATGCATGTCCTCTCTAAGAGAGTGTCTCTTGCTTTCCATGTCCTCACAGTTGTTCCAGTCTCAGTTATTTTTTTCTGGACTGTGAGTCACCACAGCCCTGTGTACCAGGAGATGAGAACTTCGATGTCCTGTGTGCTGGCTTTGACATTCACCATCTCTTCTGGAAATATCTCTGCTGTGTATCCCAGGATCAATTTTGCCCCCTGATAAAAACACCCATGTCCATTTGCTTTTCTGTTTATTTCCCCTTGGTGAGCTTTCCAAGCAAGAATCAGCAAAAGCCTTTTCCACTTCTGGCTCCCTGTGTTTGCTCTAATCAGATGCAATTTGCATGATTTTTTTTTTCCCCCTTTGATGGTGCTTTGTGGAGGTGCAGGAAGTGTCATACTCCAAGGAAACAACGTTGGAATTGCTGAAACCTTACCTGCTAGGGCCCTTTTGTAACTTGGGTGCCTGCTGACCCGTTCCAGCCAAATTTGAGGGAGAAAGAGATGAGGGTGTAAAACACTGGCAGAGAGGAGACACAAGTGAATGTGCTCAGGACACTCAGCCTTGTCTTCTTCTTGTGTTTGGAGACCTTTAGCTGGTGAATTCCCACACGTGGCTGTGTTGTGCATCACCTATTATCCAGCTGGTAGTTGGAGGATCCATGAGAAGGCTCCAGACTTCGGGGGTTAAGTGTGAGAAGTATGGAAGGGATTATCAGGAACATGTAAGGAAGGGGAAAAAACTTACGGTGGGTGCTGGCAGAGGATGTAGGGCCAAAGCCTTGTGAAACCAGGTTTATTAATTCTGCTGCTTACAGAACTCCCTGTCTGACGTTGGGGTTTTTCCCTCTGTTTGCAGGATTACATGCAGAACGTTCACGGGAAGGAGATCGACTTGCTGAGAACCACTGTGAAGGTCCCTGGGAAGAGGCCACCCCGAGCCACGTCAGCCTGTGCCCCCATCTCCAGCCCCAAAACCAACGGCCTCTCCAAAGACATGAGCAGTTTACACATCTCGCCAAATTCAGGTAAGAGAAGTCCTTGCTAGAGGGGGAAAAAAAAAATGGGAAAAGACCTGCAATTTCCAGTGTCTGTAGGGAATTATCAACTGGGATAGAGATGGATATCTCTAAATAACTGGGAGTGTTCCAGGCCAGGCTGGTGGTGCTCAGAGCAACCTGGTATCATGGAAGGTCTCCCTGCCCATGGCAGGGGATGGGGTTAGTTGAACTTTAGGATCCCTTCCAGCCCAAACCATTCTGGGATTTACAAACCCACTGATGTGGGAGTTTTTATGCCCTGACTGATCTGTCCTCCCGGAGAGATCCTGAGTTTCTGAGTAGCCTTCAGTGTCTGTCTTTGTGTGTTTGTCACCTTGTACTTGCCAAAGCCCTCCGTGATTTCACAGTAATTAACACAGGGGAGGAATTTCCCATCTCTTATCTAATACTTAGGAATAGCAAATGCTGTATAATCTGAAAAGGCTTTTTAAGGCTTCCTGGTGAGATCCACAGCCCTTCTTTCCTCTTTTGGAAAGTTCAGTGTTATGCATTCTTCTAACAGCAAGATTCTTCCTTGGAAAGCTGTTTTAATTTGTTGATGGAAGTGGTTTATAGCTCCTTCTGAGCTCTAAACAAAGACGTTTATTGTTTGCTGAAGTACTTGTCCATACAGCTAAGTGGATTTTAAAAAATTGCATTAAGGGAAAACATTTGAGACAATTTATCTTGTAAAATGCACAGCTTGTACAAAACTCCTAATGGTGTAGTGGAAGTTCTGTCAGCATGTTTGGGATGACACCCATAAAGTGCCAAGTGCCTTTTGCATTTATGGGTGACGTAGACACCTCCTGCACGTGCCAGCAAAACCATCCCCACACCCCTGTCCCTGTGCAGAAGCCACTGGGATGAGCAGCCTGGGATTCCTGGGTATTTAGGTGTCTTCTCTTGGGCATAATCATCTGTCTCATGCTTCAGAATCAGGCTAGTTTGGGTTGGAAGGGACCTTAAATATCATCTAATTCCCACCCCCAGTCCTTCAAGCCAAGGTGTGATTCCCTGTTTTTTTGAGACATTCCCCTCCATTAGGAGAAAACAGAGAAGTTTTTTTCTTCCAACTGTGAATGGTACTGTTTGAGATGGATTTTTGAAGTGGTGCCACAGAGCAGACACCCCTGGAGTGTTTGAAGCCATGATTTAGTCAAACTCTTATTTTAAGTTGTGACTTAGCACTGGAAGAGTTCATAGGAGAAAATTATTAGTGGTTGGGTTGTTCTTTTCCAGTTTACTGTATAATTTAGATTACTGGGTGTGGAGAGTGCTTTGGTTTTCAATATATGTCATAATTTAGGGAAGGAAAGTGCTGGACTGAGTCAATAAATTGCAGGTGAGACGTTTAAATAAAGAGATTTCAGCTTTTAACACATTTGAACACAGTCAAAAATAACTTGATGGCTTCAGAGAAGCAAGTTTCCGGGAACATATTTAGAGATATGTAGGAATTTAAGGTTTATAGCATGGAATTTACACGTTTTGGCATCTACTTGGATTGCCAGATCAGAGGGAAACTTTCCATGACAGTTTACAGCAGGCTGTAAACTCACTGTGTGTGTGTCCTGGCCAGCCTGAGGTTTGATCACACAGAGTGAAGTCAGTTATGCCAGAAATTCCAAATGCTGGGAAACTCAGATAGTGAATTTCAAACAACACTGTGGGAATAGATGGAGCTTCTCTCCTCCCTCTTGGCTTCTTCATCCTCTTGCTTAGAAATACCGAAAGACTTTGCTGCTGTTGATGACTGGTCAGCATCTGCTGCTCGTTACTGGCTTAAAAGGAAACACAGAAAGGAGCTGCTGATCAGTTAAGAATGATTAAAAAGAAAGAAAAGAAAGAAAAAAAGGGTGCTGTCCCAAGATGTGCCTGCCTTCTTCATCTGGGCTCTGACGTGGTCAGGGGCAGTGGTCACAACTCCTGAGGGGTGGGAGACCTGTAGGTTCTTGGAGCTGAGTTCTGGAGTGCCAGGAGGACCCCTGGAATATCTGCCATTGTCTGCCATGCAGCTCAGAACATCTGCAGGTTATCCCTTGCAGGCTGTGCTGCTGCCTCAGAGCTCCCCCTCTCTTGCTGGTGCTGGGAAAAGTGGTGTCTTGAGCCTTGAAAACGGATCACTGGGCTGAACTTGGCACTTGCTGGTTGTCACTGGGAGGTTTCTGTACATGGACCTGCCACGTGGAGGAGCTTGGCACCAAACAGGAAGAATCAGCACTTGCTATTTTGATTTTTAGGCCTGTAAATTCACTGTATTTTCTCTGCTTCACGTTACCTCTTCCCCAAAAGTTAAGTGCTGCTTGTCTTGGATGATGGCTTCATTTGAAACTTAAACACTGCTTGCAAGCTGCCCCTTAAGGATGGATTTCATTGCCAACTTTGCCAAGAAATCTATGGATTAAATGCCTATTTGATTGCCTGTAACTGCTATTTTAAGTTCATATTTTAGCAAATAGTTTTCCCTGAGTGTTATTTCTCGTGATTCAATCACTCTTCTGATCCCACCACGGTCTGTGAGGCAGCAGAGCAGCTTGAGATCCTCCTTGTTCTCATCTCCTTCCCTCTCTAAAGCATTTTTGGACCTCAGTGATTGATCAGACACCTTTAATTTCCCCCCACGTGGAGAGGGTCTTTCCCAAGGTGCTTCCCATGGCAGTGCTGTGAGCAGAATAGAGGGAAAGAGGCTGATACGGGCAGTATTGGGAATTTGGGAAGGACAAGCTCAGTTCTTGGCACAAACTCAGTTCCAGTTTCTCAGTTCCAGTCCTTGAGAGTTGGCATTTCAGACATGTAAAAAAAAAAAAAACAAAAAAACCTTTATGAGAATATGTGAATTAAAAAAAATCTCTGGATTACTCTTCCCTGCTGGGTTTCTCCACTGGCACAGGGGCTGGGAAGAATACTTTTCCCTTGACATCAAGTCACAGTCCATTGTCACAGTCATGGTGGGACAGTGAACAAACTGGAAGTAAAACAGCAGTAGGAAAAAGGAATATTTTCTGTGCTCTGCCAGAAAGCAGAGAAAGGAGTAGAAGGTTGGGCTGCTCCTGCTGCTGCAAAGCAAAGCGACTTGCCTGGAAAAAGGTTGACTTTGATTTGAAAACTGGTCTTTTCTGGGGTTCTTGGGGGTGCAGTTTGGGGTTCTTTGTGTAAGAACTGGGGTTCTGTGTGGCAGCTTCTCTCAGAAAATACAGAGAGATGTAGGGTTGTTTTAGTTGTGTTATTTATGTTGTATAGACTTGGAGTAACAGGTTGTTAGCTGTGGCTTTAGGGAAGGTGCTCATGCTTGTAACCTAACTTGGTAGTAATATGTGAGTTGGGGGAAATGGATGTTTACTCCCTTTAATCTAAAATTATAAATAAATATATCTAAAATACCACTTCTGTGGTATTTTCAATCCAAGAAAATGATGACAAATAATGCTGAAGTAACTGAAATTTAAATTAAATTTACATGGCACTGGTTGATGCAGCTCAGTTGGAAGTCCTTCAGAAAAGGGTAATTCTTGGACTTGCTCAGTTCCAGCTTTCTCTAAGAGCTGGGAGCAGGGCCAGAGTCCTGTCCATCCCACTAAAGGCCAGTCTCTGTGCCCTTTAGGAGCTGGCTCAGCCTGACTTGGGAGCCAGGAGTGTGTCCAGGTTTCATTCACTCCTGGACTGGGTTGGATTTGAGCTGCTTGACCTGAAGGTGAACTTACTCCTGAAATCTTTCCCAGGAGTCATTTATTTCTTCTCCTCTCCAAACAACCCAAAGCCTGAGCTGTAGCAAGAGGCACTGATGTAGAAAGTTCACGGCTAAAAATAGCTTATGGTGTAGAGATAAATTGTTTCCTGATTAACACTTCATTTAAATAATTTGGTGCTATTAAATTTCCTTTAAAATGGTGACTGTACAGTATGTGAAGAATCCCAAAATGTGTTAGTTCCAGGGCCGTCGTTGAGTGTGCTGAAGATTGTTATCTGCTAACTGCTTGTGACATTTCAGATGCTGCAGGAACGGCAGCTCCGCGTTCTTATCGCTGTGAGGTTCCTGTCTGTTATTAATTGTGATCATCTATCAAATCCTCAGTGTTCTTTGTAGATCATGTAATAATCTCTTTTAATTGGGGGGTCACTGTGAGGATTCAGATGTTATGGTCAGGCTGAGGGTGAGTTGAAACGTTTATCAAGCCTGGAGCTCACTAGCGTGGGCAGTTTTTCCAAAGCCCGTGGATCTTGGGTGCCTTTGCAAATAAATGCTGAACCGAGTCCTAAATTCTGGAGTCTGCTCTGAATTACCTACTTGGGGGTCAGTGAGGAGGACTTGGTGTGGTTCCTGTAAGGCCAGGGGTTGGTTTTTGGGAGTTGTTTGTCACTGATTCTGGAGTGGGGCTGTGAGGGACGTGAGGTGACTTCACACGAAACGTTTTCCGCGCTGCAACTTCAGCACGAGTTTTATGTGTTTGCCACAGATCACAAATGCAAGTTTGGGACTTACTTTTGTCATCAATCACCCGAGTCAATTTTCCATCTGGGTGGCTTTGCTGTTGGTTCAGTGATATACAGCTGCAGTGATGGGAAGGAGAAGTTGGCAGTTTGCTTGTTTCAAAGGAAAAAAGCCCAATTTCAAGTGCAAGAGATTTCCCTTTCATCCCACTAGAGGGGGATCCCTCAAGGTTATTTTCTCTGGTTCCTTTGGACTAGGATTTGCCCTTTCCGGAGCTAGAGAATACGAACTTTCACTGTTAGTACCCTATATTCCTTAATCATGGGAGAAAAGGAGCAGAGCACATATTAGCAATAATTAAATAAATATTTGAGAAAATAACTGCGTTAGTTAAATGTTGAGAAAAATGAGTTTGCTGAGATTTTTCTCTTCAGGGGATTAAAAAAAGGGAAAAAAATGAGCTGTCTGAGGATCCTTTCTCCAGATGGGCAGATCCCCAGTGACGATGAGGTGGATAAAGGGCAGGAATGTGTCGTGGAGCTTCAGGCAGGTGACTGGAGCCCACAGTCAGTGCCTCTTTCCCTCTGGATGATTTTCGTGCCTCGGTGGCGCCGTATCCTGGATAAAATCCCAGATCTGCCTTGTCCACCCAATAAAATCCCGGTGTCTTGACGGTCACATGGCACAGCACAAAGTGGTTGGATGTTCAGACCTTTGCAGGATCGTCTGCTTTTCCCCCCCGTGATTTTAAGATATTAAAGCCATCGGGAGGGTTGAAGCTGATTTACAAAACGGGGGAGGAAAAAAAAAATTCACAAATGTGTTTGGAGTATTGAACTGCCGTTGACATCTAAAGTCCCAACCATGCTGTTTTCCTCCACACTCCAGCAATCAGGACATCCAGCAAACCCATAAAAAACCAAACTAATAGCATGAATATTCAGTGACCTAGAATACTAATTATTGTCATGAATATTAATGTGATCGGACTTGCTTTTTCCTCTTCTCTTTCTCTCTGGCTCGGGTGGGTTTTTTTTCCCTCGGTTTTTTTTTTTTTNTTTTTTTTTTTCCCCACTCAGCCGGCTCTAAAGATGGACCATAATGAGAGCATTTAAGAGAGAGAGCGCTCTCCGCCGTGACAGGGACCGGGGTAATAAGGAGAGCTTGATTAACGCGGTGCACTTGGGGGAGAGATGAGAAGATTCACGTGGGCCTGTTGTGGGGGAGGCAATGAGGCACCGGCGGCTGTGTTGCTGCTCCCTCAGATTAATGAGGCCTAAGAGTGCATTAGGAACAGTGACAAAGGTTTGATCTAATGGGCTCAGTCATTTTTCCTTTGAGTGACAGACGCACAGAAGTAATTGGCTGTGCAGAATGGCAGCTCATTGGCAGTACTTAAGGATACATTATCCCCGTTGTGTGGCCCGCAGAGGCTGTTTATCAAAACTGCTCACACTGCAGACATGCATTCACTTAGCTGCTGTTACAGTGGCAATAGCTATTAAAAAAAAAAAAAAAGGGAAAAAAGTCATCTCGAATTCGTATCTATTGTCTCTTTTGCGAAAATAAAGTTTCTTTGTTCTGTTTCCTGAAGAGGCGGTGAATGCCGGCAGTGGTCCCTCCCCACCCCAGGAGGTTCTGGCAGGGTTTGGGCAGGGCTGGAGCTCTGGGAGGCTCCCAAAGTTAGCCCAGTCCGTCTCTGCATCCCGATCCAGTGCGCAGGTAGGACCCGCCGCCCCCTCTCCAATTCCATTATTAATAATTTCCACAGACAGTCGAAGGGATTAGGAAGCGTTTTACATCCTTTGCCTCAGGGCCTTGCACATGCTCTGCTGTACCTACCCCGGAATGATCTGGATCTCTGCTGTTATATTTCACAAAGTTAAATCCACGGTTCCTGTCGGGATTCACGGCCAAATCAGAGCTACAACACAAAGCAGAGTTTTTGCCTGTAAAACACTCACCTCTGGGTCTTAAAGCTGCAGTCCCTGAACAAGCAGATAGCCTCAATCAGGACTTGCCCAGAAAGCCAAGCATATCTTATTTATTGCTGTTATTTGTTAAAAGTACAGAAAAATAATAATAATATGCCTGCCAGGAAAGGGAAGCAGGCTTTGATCCCAGCAGAATAAATAGTCGGGGATCTCGAGCAGAAGCCCACGGTGAAGATCTTGGGTTTAACTTTCTTTTAGAAGAGATGTCTCCTCTGATGACTTAATTTTCCTCCACGCTTGCTGTGTTGCTTTGGCATGCTCTGAGAATAATAGCTTTCCTCGTTATACTCCCAGCACCACGTCCTTCACTGCCAGGATATTTCTTGGCACTGCCTTGTTTGTTCATTAGTACTGACCCCGCTCGGTCTGTGCGCTGCTAATCGAGCCCACTTCAGCAGGGATGGAGATGGAAAGGCTTCCTCTAGGAATAGCTGCTTGTCCTTAGGAATTTGAGTAAGTAAATGCTTCTGGAAAAAAGAAAAGAAATCTTAAAACTAAGTAAAACTCGAAAGCGAGTTTGCTGCTGCAGTGTTGGAAGTGATTGTCAGTGTGTTGAGGGAGAGTTCCAGCACTGGAACCAGTGTGGTTTGGGAAGATTTTTTTTGTCACGGAGTCTTAGTGGTTTGGGTTGGAAGGGACCTGAGAGATCACCTGTTTCCAACCCTCCCTCTCACTGGTTCTTGTTCCGTGCGTGAGGAACCTCAGGGAATTTTAGGTGCTTGATAAAGCCAGGGCAGAGACCATGTGCTGCTTACACACTGCCATAGGGATGGAACAGAATCCGTGGCAATACTTG
The DNA here is from genome assembly GCA_008694505.1 of Cyanoderma ruficeps. Lineage (NCBI taxonomy): Eukaryota > Metazoa > Chordata > Aves > Passeriformes > Timaliidae > Cyanoderma > Cyanoderma ruficeps. The sequence continues at coordinate 324,563 of VZDJ01000161.1, forward strand.
AGGGAATTTTACCCCCCTCAAGAGCCTGGCTGTGAAATTTAGAGCTCTTCAGGTCCCCCAGTCTCCTCAGAACGTGGGCAGACACCTGGGCAAGGCCTCCCTTCCCAGCGTGGGACTCTCCTCAGTGGGAGAGGCAAGGAGCTGTAAGTAGCTGTTTTCCCAGCTTTCAGCGCAGCACATGAGCTCCAGAGTGGGCACAGAAAGTGGGATGCACCTGGAAAAGATGGGTGCTGAGGCAGAAAACTAATGGAACCCAGGAGAGCCATCCCCAAATGTTCCTGGTCCCAGGGTTCATTTCTACAGGTGAAGGAGAGGCAGGAAGCACAGCTGGGGTGGTCAGACACTTCTCAGGAAAGGTTTGCCCGCTGGAAAGGTGCCTGCACGACTCTGGGAATTCATTCTGGGCATGATACAGAGCTGAGGGTGGGAAGGGAATGCTTCCCATCTTTTTGCAGCCAGCAATGGGGCTTCTCCCTTTCTCTTTTCACCCCGAGGAGACTCGAGGGAGCAGTGCTGGGTGTGGGTTTGGAAGGGGCATCCACAGCCAATCTAACCTACTTGACAGTGCCTGCTGCTGAATTAGAGGGCATTTCAAGAATAGGCAGAATTCCTGCAACACAAATTGACCCAACATGATTTGAAACAATTAACCCTCTGATATCAAGAGTCAGGATTTCCTGACCCACAACTCTAATGTATTTTTCATTAGTTCTAACAGCTGGTGAGCACAGCCCTCTGGCCTTAAGAGGTTTATTTTATTTCCTTCTCTTCTTTTTTTTTTTTTTTTTTGGAAGAGAAACTCGTCATGAACATGAGGAGCTTGGCACAAGTGAAACATGTTGAAAGCAGAGCAGTAGGGCTGCAGTTTATCTGATTCAGTCTTTCTGTGCAGCCCCCTGCGAGTCTCATACGCTGCTGCTTCATGGAAAAATACAGTTCTGCTTCACAACTCCTGCACTGGCTGCTCGTCTCATAAATCCAGGAGTATATTAGTTGCACTTGTGAATGTAACTTCTGGTCGCTGATTTGTTTTGAGGAAATCACAGATGTGCCTGCAGTGGGGAATGGAAGTCATTTGTGCCCAGTATTGTTTGTGTCATTTAAATCTCACTTCTCAGGGTCTACTTGTGAATTACCTTCGTTCTGCATTTGTAATTAGTGAGTGGTGTAGCTGGTGAAGGCTTGAAATGATGTGTCTGTTCCACTAACCTGTGATGATTCACAGGATTATTAAGTTAAAAACCAGCAAAAGGGTGATTGCAGGCATGCTGTCCCTCCTACTGTTCCATTACAGGAGCAAACATGACCAAAACCATGAGTGGTTTATTATCTGTTGGACAAGTCATTGCATACGTGTAAGACTGCATTTCTTTTAACTTTAATTGCTGTATTTTATTACAGTTTTTACAGTAGGCTCGTTACCTTTTGGCTTTTACCTGGTAGACACACACTGTTCACATCTTGCCCGGTCCCATGTTTGTGTGAATCCTGGTTATTTTCATTTCCTTCCTAAGTCTTGCATTTCTGCTCTGTTGTTTTGGAAATCTGAGGGCTGTGTGTGAGGAACCAGAGTTCAGAACTCCCTTGTTCTCCTCCTGCCCCCAGTGTGTGTTTCCCTCAGCTCCTCCACGAGCAGGCACTCCTCGGCTTAATTCCTCCTGCCTCCACCTGCTCTTGGCAGCGATTTACACTGAATAAATGGGTATTTAAATGGGATTTTGTGTGAGCGCGCTCACTTTTCTTAGGGGCTCGTCTGCTGAGCAGCGGCCGAACCTGGAAATTACCTTGAATCTTAATTTGGGTAGGTTTTGTGGGGCTTAATTGTTTGAACGTTTTGTAAGCGCGGCCGTAACGGGGTGTTTTATAACATCAGAAAAGATAGTTTTAATAAAGCTGTCTAGAGCTAGAAAGAGGAACTCTTTCTTTGATGCTCCTTTGGTAGATGAAAACATTTTTGTTCAATAGGAGACCAGCATCTTTTTTTTTCGCTCATTTGAGACAAGTTCTGGCAACATACTGATATTCATTCAAATATAAATGCCATATTCCCTTTGAAATGCAAATTGTTTAAAGAAAAATAGCATATGGTAGAGGTAAGTACCTTTTCAAATCAGCTCCCACACTTTAGGGATGTGAGTACAGCTAAAATTATTCTTTGGAAAGAATCTGGAGCCTTTGACACATTGAAGCTTGAACTAATCAAGGCTTCCCAGTAAGCATATACACATATCCATATCAAGGAAACAGTGCTGAGAATACATGGATTAGCATAGTAATTTAACTGCCCCCTGCTAATCAACTTAAGCAACCAGCTGATGCATGTGGGATGCATTTGAAGAGGCAACTCTGTCACGGCTCCAGCCTGGGCCAGGTAGCAGGCCAGGAGCTTGGGGTGGATGTGAAGGTGGGTGTCTGTCTGTGGATGGGGGGACAAGAGGTGCAGGATGGGGAGGCTTCACGTGCCTAACCCAGCATACAGGCTTTGCTTTTCATGGATCACAGAACCATGGAATGGTTTGGGTTGGAAGGACCCCTGAATCCCATCTGGTCCAACCTCCCTGCCATGGGTAGGGAGATCTTCAGCATTTTCACTGAGTACTGCTGGCCTCCTCTTTTCCACTGTCTCCTGCTTGTCTGCTCAAAGTCTGAGGTGGTTGCTGCTGTCGAGGCTTTATCCATGAGGAAAGTTAAAGGGCTTTTGCCAGGTCTGGTTTGGGGTTTGCCCACTGTAGATGGGAAGAACTGTGGGACTGTTGGAGAAGCTCTGTGTGGCACACACAACGTGCACGAGCAGCAGTCCTTGTTTTGGGGTGGCAGCGCTGGTGCCTAGTGTGGGATTCATGTCCTGCAGTTGGACTGAGAAATGGAACAATTAGCACTGGATTGGGAAATAATGATTTCTAGATAAGGTTCTAAGTAACAAGTTTGTGCTAGAGATGAACACATTGAGGAGGGAGGACGGGAAGAGAAAGGCACACTATTTTCTATAGTCTGGCCCTTCTGAAATCTACTCATGGCTTGATGGTCTGATATGTCATGAAAATACAGACCTTGCAGCACCTGGACAAAGTGGGATTGAGTCCTGAATAAATACTATCACAAGGGTTGCAGGATAAAGGTTACCAGGCTGTGGAAAGAGGGGGCTGGGCTAGGTTCATCGTGGTTCAGTGAAGTGTCACATGAATCCTCTTGGCACCTGTTCAGTGCTAGCAGCCCATACCTTTGAGAGAGCTGCAGTGGAAGAAAAATCCTTCTTTGGCTCCCAGAATAAGTCACTTCTCAACAGGTTCATGTCCCAGCATGGGGTTGGAGTGACCTCAGATGGCATTAAGGGGAGAGTAGAGCTTTTGGTGCTGACATGATGGCATAGAAATCTTGATGTTCTCTTTTCAAAGTTTTGGTTTTGCATCGTGGTTAGAAGGTGATTGGGTGGTTGTGTTCAAAAATTTGTGGACTACTTGGAAGATTTCAGCATAAAAATATCACTGCTCGTGGTATTTGTCTGTTGGTTTATGTTGGTCTAAATCTCAAGTTTGTAGAACCCACTCGGTTTCAAACTCTTGTCACTCACATCAGCCATTCCCATTAATTTGGTGGATCATCAAAATAATTTATGAATACTCATAGTTTTTCTGGATTGTGAAAACCAGGGGGAAAAGGGATTTCAAAGCAAGCATCAGAGAAGCTGATTTGGAAGGAGAGATTTCTTTTAAGACAGCACAACTTTCGTCAGCTCGTGTTTTCATGTTCTGTTGTGGTTTTAAAATACTGAATTACAATTTAGTCCTCTGCTCTGCAGTCTCATGCCTTGGGAGGTCCCGATATGGTTCCAAAACGCGCCTTAGACTTTGCAAAATTAAACAAATGAGTTTTTCTGTCCGTATTTCGTGTCTGCAAAGCAGGGATTGCCAGGCAGAAGTTCTTGAGGGCTGAGTAAGTACAGTGAAGACACAGATACTGTGATGGATCTGTGTTAAGGACTAGAGGGGAGATTTTGTCTTGGGAAAGGGGAGGAGAGAAAGGGACAATTATGCCAACTCTAATAAACACAAAGTAGTTCACTAAGCTCTGCTGTCTTCCCAAAGGCTGCTCTGGGAAAAGACATAATGATAGAACTGGGAGTCAGGAGATCTGGGTTTTATTTTCAAGTCTGCCACAATCTTCCTTTGTGGCCCTGGGTCATTTAACCTCTGAAAAATGGGGGAAATGATAGCAGATAATTAACAACCTCACAGGAGCATTGAAAATTAATTCATTAATTTTTCTGAACTCATCAGTGGAAGGTGCAATGGAAATGCAAAGTGTGAGGGTACGTTACGATATTGCGTCTGTTCCTTTCCCTTTGCATGTGTTTTTTAAGAGTATTCTTCAATCCATAGAGGACCTGTGGGGCACCTTTAGAGAGCCTGCCATGAGGAATGAAACTGGCACCGTAAATTCTTTGTGGCCTTATGATATGCAAGGCCCGTGCTAGAAATGGAATAAAACGTGCTCAGAACCCAAAACCGTGGAGCAGGTTTTGGCCCATAAGCAAGTCGTAAGTAAGACCATCAGGACCCTGAGTTTCTGGAAAGGTTTTAATTGTTTCCACTCTAAAATGTATTCAACCAGATCCCACTTTGCCTGTTTTATGGTGAGAAACCTGTCCCTGTCACTCCCCCTCTCACGCAGCTCCCAGCATTTTAATGTCCTAGGCCTCGGTGATGGTGAGAATACAGAATTGTTTACTGGGTAAAGGCTGTTCTTGGTGTGTCCCCTTTTGTGCCACGTTCCTGGGACGAGCCCCAGGAATGACACAGGCAGGCAGTCCAGTGTCTGCTTCCTGTCACAACGGTGTTTTAAGATGAAATGTCCAAGAAAGTTTGGTTTTTTTCCCTTGGTCTCTCAGTGCTGGCAGTCATTTGCTCCCCATCAATGTGTTCTTGGGGGACATGCCCGTGTCAGGTATTATTTAGGGGTGGATTGTTTTAAACTCTTGCAGTTGGCTCAGTTGTGTGATCAGCGGCGTTTAGGAATAAATTGATTTTCTGTGCGCAGTCTAACAAGCAGAGAAGTTCCAGAGAGCGTGCCTGGTAGCAGGGTGGTGGAAGATCGTGTTTCCCAGAAGGTGAAGGAACAGAATGAGGTGATACCGTGAAAAATTTGGCATTTTTGTCTTCCTGACTGGGTTGGAGCTGCTCACAGGACCGTCAGCTCCAGCGCTTCAGGGAGGGTCGTTGCGTGGGTGAACCCCTGTTCCTGCTCTTGCCGAGATACCCCCCATCCATCCATCCATCCTGATGCAAAATCCCTTTTGTCCTCTCTATTGACACGATTTGTTTTCCCTTTGTGCCTAGGGAACGTGACTACTAGCACATCTGTGTCTCAGATGGCCAGTGGGATCAGTCTGGTGTCCTTCAACAGCCGCCCGGACGGTTTGCACCAGCGCTCCTACTCGGTCTCCAGTGCAGATCAGTGGAGCGAGGCCACAGTCATTGCCAACTCTGGCATTAGCAGTGGTAAGAAACCTGCAGCTTGGGGGGGGAATGGGGAGTTTGCTGATCTTGCTTGCTTTCAAAAGGAAGAAAAAAGTAAATGAAATTATGCCCACCCTGTTGTGATGTTGGGCGCAGCGTTCCGAGGGAAAAATTGGAATTAGGAAAACGGGGAATGGATAGGTGCAATACTTATTTTATGAGAGCATGGAGTCACAGGGCAAGGGGGAATGGCTTTAAACTGAAGGAGAGGAGGTTTAGCTTGGAGATTAGGGAGAAAACCTTCTCTGAGAGGGTGGTGAGGCCCTGTGGAGGTTGCCCAGAGAAACTCTGGCTGCCCTGGAAGTGTCCAAGGCCAGGCTGGATGGGACTTGGAGGAACCTGAAAGAATTCTGTGATTCTTTTTTCAACATGTCGTTACAATAGTGCTTAATTTTAATTTCAGGTACACAATCCTAGGATCCCAGAATGTTGGGATCCCAGGCCTTGGTTGGAAGGGACCTTTAAGCCCATCTTCCCTTGCCATGGACAGGGACACCTTCCACTATCCCAGGTTGCTCCAAGTCCAGTCCAGCCTGACCTTGGATGCTCCCAGGGATGGAGCAGCCACACAATGTGTGAAATTAGAACTAGAACTGTTTGTTTGATACTCAGATTCCTCGCCCTGTGTGATGGGTATTAGCAGTCAATGACCCTCCAGACCTTCTCCTCAGCGTGTCCTTTCTCTGCTGTGCTCTTGCTCCATTGCCTGCACACTCCTGGCATAGTCTTAGTGTTTCCTCTGTGGAGCATTTAACAGCATTAAAAGGAGCAGACACTATTCCTGGTGGTGTTTTGGAATTATTAGGTTGTAGCAATAATTGTTTTTAAAGGGTAGATGTAATATTTGCTACCAGACCAGGGTGACTAGGTCAGGAGAAAGGAGAGGAATGCTGTTTCTGATGGCTGCCCCTAAAATGGGAACAGTGAGGAGAATATGGGAACTATTTCATGTGCCCCATATGTATCTCTGTGTCTGTATAAGGTCTGAATCTGAGTATAGCCCTGAGACCATCTCTGGGTTTTCCAGCAACTCTGGTCGGGTTTTTAGTACCATTTTAGGAGAACAGAGGGTTTAAAACCATGATCACCTTGTTTCAGAGTGACATTAACTATCAAATTCATACCTACCAAAGCACAGACTTTTTTTTCTGGAGCTGTAAACATGGGGGCAGCACCTTCGGGAGAATTTGCATTAAAATGGTCCAGATTTTGCCCAAGAACTTCCCTGCAGGAAGGGAGGGATGTTGTGAGGCAGCACAGTGGAAAAAATGCCTCAACCCTGTTCTCTTCTGTGTCCACCCAGCTCACCCACTCCTGGTTAAGCTTTTAGGGGAGGCAGCATTGCCCTGCATGGATGCTGAGCTGGTTTCCCACTTAGAATCATGTATTTTCTGCCTCTTTTTCCTGAGCTGGTTCGTCATTTTAATCCACCCCAACTTCCCTTCCCTTCTAAAAGGCTGGACCAAAGCTTGGGCTTTTCTGTGCCTTGTATCCTGTGGCTTTCCTAGGGCAAGATGGGGAATGTTGGGTGCTGGCTGCAGGAGAAAAGCAGGGGCTGTGGGCTCCTGTGCCCCTTGGCACCCCTGCAGGCAGGTGAGCGGGTGCCATCCCCGTGCCAGATGTCCCAAGGGGAGAAAAACCTTCAGAATTCAGTGAACTCCTACAAGCAGCATGGAAATAGAATCTTCAAAAGTAGAAACAGCAGCTAAATTCCTGCCTTTTGCCGTCCCCTTGACCTCAAAATGCTGTGTTTGCTGGACTTGCCTTCTGCTCCTGCTGCTGCTCCCGAGCTAGTTTGCAATTCCTGGTGAATTCCTTTTCTCCCACCCCAGCTCTGCACTCCCCCATACGTGCAGTAACTTTTTCTGGCTTGGCACTCATATGGGATTACTTCTGGCTCAAAAGAGACGACAGCCAGAATTACCTGTGAAATACTCATTTGGAAATTGCAGGTGACTGGTGGGGACTTGTGAATAAGCCTACCTCAAATAATTTCTTGCAGAGGTTCTAATATTTAGAGGAAAAAAATTTCAGAGGTTGGGTTTTTTATTAAATATGGAGGGAAAATTGGATTAAAAACAAGTTTTAGGCAACTGAGGGTCAGCAGACTCAGAAGTGTTGCGCTAAAACTCCTACAAAACCTCAAGAATAATTGATTGCTCCGAGTGTATCATCTTTGGGTAAGCTCAGAGATGTGTCCTTTATGTTGGCAAGTTGACGCATGAAAAACCCTTTTTAATTTCTGGGGTTTTTTTCTCCATTAAAAGATTTTTGAATTTTAGTCATAAAAAAGGTAATACTGTGAAAGCAGCAGGTATGGCAAGAAGCTAAGCATCTTTTGGAATTCAAATGCCAATGTACTGGCGAATGTGCCTGCTTATTGTCACGTGGTTTTATTGTAGACAAAATAACATATTGGGATTCAATTTTTCTCTGCACCTTTTTTTCACATTAAATTAATACTTTGTGTGGCTCCAGAGAACTTTTCAAAGTCTTCCAAACCAGACCTTTGGTTTCCTGGGGCTTCTGTCTTTCAAGCAGCTGTGAACATCTCCTAATTAGATAAATTACTTTGTAGTGGGCAGAGCCACAAAACAGGAGGTGCTGGTTAAATTAAAGGGGAAAAATAGAAAAATCCATTCTCTGAAATGGAATGCCCCACTGCTTTATGACTATTACTGTTGTAAGGTTTTACATTTAAGTACCTGAGGTTTAAAATTAAATGTCTAATATAATTTGGCGCTGGTAACATGAAGCCCACGACTGCCCTGGGAGAAAATCTCGACAGCTTAGTTTGGTGTTTCAAATTGCTGCGTGCTGGATAGTGAGCAGCTCGTGCTGCTGGCTCACTATTTAGCTCACTCCCACCTGCTGTTCAGCATCATTTCCAATGCAGGAACATATTTGCCTTAAAAACTCCTGATATTTCAAAAGGCTGTTCCAGCAGCACATGAAAAATTAATTCTTTTCTGCCTTTTTTCCTTTTTTTTTTCCTTTTCTTTTTCCTCCCCTTCTCCTCCATACTCTTGTAAGTGCTTGACAGAAGTAATTTTAGCAGCGAGAGAGAATAAAAACTGGGGGCAGTAAATCCCTGTCCAGGAACCTCTTGTGTAGATTCTTTATGGACCCAGAATTGATCTGCGTGTCAGATCCTGATGTAGTTTCAACTGTTTATCACCCTAATGGTGGTAGAGAGACCATGAACATCAACTTATAATCCCCCATGAAAGAAATTGGTGTTTGCAGTCAATGAAGGAGCAGCTCAGCATTATTGATAGATTTGGAACAATTACCGCTGCTCCAGCTATTGGCCCAGAGGTTTTCCTGGATCCCACTGGAAGCCTGCAATGTTTTTTTCCTCTGATAAATCTTCTCCTTGATGGTTGTTTTTGGGTTTTTTTTATCACCCAGAATTATCTGTAGTCGCTTATTGCTGGGGAACAGGAGGGTTTTGTTCTCAGGGGAGCCGTTTGTGACCTGTTTGGGTGTTAAAGTTCTGTTCTGGGTTGTGCATCCCACAATTCCTCCTCTGTAAATCCAGCTCTTATTTTCATAAAAACACAGAATGTTTACAGCTGGAAAAGCCCTCTAGTATCGGGTCCAACCCTTAACCCAGCACTGCCAAACAATTTGTGCACCTCTGAAGAGCCTGACAGACAGACCCCCCAGTTTGGGGGTCTGAGCCCCTTGAGAAGTTTTTGTGCTGCCAGGAACCACAGGCAGCTGCCTTGCAAAAGTGAGATTTGTGAGACGTCACTCTGAGGAGACCAAGGATGTAATTTCCTACCAGGGGATGAAGCAGCAGCTCGGTTCATTCTCTTTTTAAATGTCCTGTTTTATCATTTGGCTTCTGTGCCCCGAGACCATCAGAGGGAAGGATTGAGCATTCAGCTCTTCTGGCAGAGCCCTGCAAACAGCACTTTGCATGGGGCAGGGATTTCTCGTCTCTGGACTTGTAAATTGTCATTTGAATTCCAGCATGATGTAAAATTCTGCCATAAATCAAATTTCTGTTTAAATATCATCCACTTAGGCTTTATCACTGTACAATTGCTTGTACGGGCCATTTGAGCTCGGCTGTAATTTATGGAAGTTGTAATACCCGGTGTCTTCTGAGTTTCTAACAGTTTGGTGTTGGGGTTTATTAATGTGGAATTGAGTTCTCACTGTGCCATGGGGTGTGAGAGGTCGCTGGAGTGTTGATGTTAATGCAGACCTTGCAACTTGCCTTACTTGTCTGATCGTAAGTGCTGGGAATGATTAAATGATGGAACCTTCTGCTCTGCCTTGGAAAAGGAAATGGTTCAACTTGCATCTGATATCAGAAAATACCATGTTAGAGCTGTTGGAATTCCATAGGCAAGCTCCTGACCAGGATAATTATGTAATTTCAGATCGATTCATAGAATTTCAGAATTATTTTTGGTCAGTGTTTACAGATGGTCTAGATCGGAAGAGCTTTTTCCTCCCTTTTAAATATGGAAATTGTGACTGAAAAGCAAATATAGATTTCTTTTATTTTTTCTTTTTCTAATTTTTTTTCCCTAGCTGCTTTAGAGCTACTCTGGGGTTTTCTGTAGTTCTTACTGCTTAATATAATAAAATTCATCATGTATAATATATGCACATAGTTTACATTAGCTTACATAGGACAGGAAAGAGAACTTTCTTCTATTTTTCATACCTTTTTGTGATCCACAAATGGCTTTTCATACCATTTGTGATCCACAAATGGCTTTTGGCAAAAGATTTCCAGAGGGAAACTCTTGCAGTTCAGCAGGGTAAACTCTGCTAACAACAACCTATTATTGCCTTTGCTTTCTCAACATACCTTGAGGAAACTTGGGTTATAAAGCGCTACTTTTTAACAATCTCTGGAAAACCATCCCCTTTCAGCATGAGGTTGTGCACTGAGAAACTTCCAGTATTTAAATTTACCTGGCATTCTTGACAAGCTCTCACCTGAAAGAGCCCAGTCAACCAGAAATACTGAAAAATTCTGTGTACCACCGTCCGAGGAAACGGGAAACTGGTGATTTTTTGGATTTGCTGATCCTGCAGGACTTGAGATTTCAAACTGATTTTGGTTCAGGCTGGGGACGATGGGGTTTTTCAACCTGTGGTTCCCCAAAGTAATGTAAGTCCTGGAGGGCAATGGTGATAAATAAGTGCTCTGAAAAGGGGTTTGAAGCATTAATCCAACTGGTGCTGTCTGCCCAGGATTTTTAGGAATGTTTGAGCTTCTGGAAGCAGCAGGACCCAGTGCTTACCCCTCTGTTCTGCAGACCACAGGAATCTCAGCTCACTGGGAAACTTCGGGGTCACCATCCCTGGAAGTGTTAAAAAACGTGTGGCACTTAGGAAGACCTTTGAGTGCTGGGTTAGGGCTTGGACCCAAGGGTCTCAGAGGGCTTTTCCAGCCTAAATTCCTCTGTGGATCTGTGGCTTTCCCCTGCCCGTCCAGGCCGTGGCTGGCAGCTCAGTGACCAAGCCGGAGATGAGCTGTTGCCATCTGGTCCCGCTGAGCCTTGTACCCAGCAGAGAGGGGACATCAAAGAGGGAAAGATCTGAAGGCAGCTCTCTTTGCTTTGCGTCCGTGGTGGCACCAAGAGCCCTCTGAGGTTTCAGCTCTGCCATGATGTTGGTTTAGGGAGGACTCTGGGTCCGTGGGCATTTCTGCACAGCTTGGCTGAGTTTCAGCTGCTCCCCTGTTTATCCAGTGCTGCTGTTTAAACCCCGAGCTGCATTTTTACAATTCTCCAGCTGCTTTTCTTTGTTGAAGGTTCTCTTCTTTCTGCTCTCCTGCTGATTTAAACACAAAGAATTGTTGCATTCAGCAATTAAAAATCCTGCCCTTGGTTCCAAGAAACATGAGTTTGCATCCTCAGGTAATTTGATGTTGGCAACCTGATGCTGATCTTAATGTTGCTCACAGCCTGGAGTGCCAAATGTCTGTCAGTAAATTGTTCATGGGACTAAATTAACTTTTTGACTGAACTATAAAGCTCTGGGTTTTCCCAGCATTTACTTATGGATGTTTAAGTACTATTTTGCTTTTACTATTTTAGGATTTACACTGAAGTAAAAATGCAAGTAGCATGTTCTTTATAATAGGTGAAAAAGGTGATTTATTTCTGATTACTGATGTTGATTAATCTGATTTGATTGTCTGGCAGTGTTCAGTAAAACAGTGCTTTTTGTGCCTGTAGCTGGGCTTGGTTGTCACACCTCTGTTATCCCCACTCAGGAGAAAAAAAGAGGGAAAAACCCTCAAGCCAAAACACTTTATTTTTATTCTGGGAGTTTAAACTTTAACCTCACAGAATAGTGAGGAGAGTGAATGTTGTCTTCATCAGCTCTTCAGACCCCTGTCGAAGAAACACTTTCCAAAAGTGAGGACTTCTCAAGGAAGGAAGCTGGATACCCAGCATGGTTATGTGTCACTCAGACATTTGACAGATACAGCTCTTAGAAGTCTGCAAAATGTGTTCTCTCCTCTGGTTCTATATTAGAACCATTATTTTGAATCATTGCATAAAAACATTTATATGTAAGGTACAATATTGAAGATGATCACACCTCAGGACAAGGGGAATTCTTCATCAGGGAGGCTGTCCTGTAATCTCATTTGTATTTAGGAGAGTGTAAGTGTTAAAGGTTTTTCTTTTGCATGTTTGCAGTTTAAGGTTGCTTTAATCTGAAAAATTTGCTGTAATTGCAAGGGATTAAATACATGAGCTGGATTCACACAATATCCTGCAGGAGGTTATGGACTTAGAAAATAAAGTCGTGTTTGCAGAGAACATTATAAATCGAGAGACACACTTTCAGGTAAATACAGAGGAAAGACATAATACTGCAAGAGCAGAATGTGACATTTTATAAACTCTTTGATTCAAGTAGTGTGGCTTACAAATTTCATAAGCCCAGTGCATTCTGTATTTAAGGAGTTTCCCTCTAAGGAAAACTTAGAAGAGGGAAATAAATAAGCTTCCCAAATCAGCGAGCTTTTATTTTGCATTAATCTTTTTATTCTAGTTTAAATAAGCCAAGTTTATCTAATAATGTAAACTCTAAATTTATTTAAAGTTTTGCAAATGTTTAAATGCAAAGCTGGGAAAGCACAATGTTCATGTATAGCCCCCATGGGAGCAATTCCTGATTTGAGGATTTCTTCTTTTTGCACATCCACACTCTCCACGTTCCAACAGATGCCTGCAATAGTTACAGTCTTGTTTATTGCACAGGAGTGCAGCGCTGTGTTTTGTAGGGTCTGGAGGAAGAGTCTGCAAGAAACACACTCAGTGCTTTGATTCCTTCTTGGGTTTAATGAAGTTTCTGTTGCAATTAAGAGCAGAGCAGTCGCCCCCTCAAGCGTGGCTGTTGGCGGGCTGGGTTTCTCCCCAGCCCAGATCACTGGGCATGGGGTTTTTTAGGGATGTTGTGTATTCCTTCCCTATGGAATCCAACACTTGACAGAGTGTGGGGTTTTTTTAGGGATGTTGTGTATTCCTTCCCTATGGAATCCAACACTTCAAACCCGCCTCAGGGCGCACGTGGCTCTGGAGTGAAAGAAGCCTCTGTGCTGGGCCCTGGGGATTGCTGGGGGCCAGCTGGAGCTCAGAGCCCTGGCCTTCCCTTCCTGCAGGTGGGAGAGCTTCCCCTTTCAAGTGCCGGGGCCCTTCATTTGTCACAGTTGATGTCACCCCTTCATGTGGCTGTGGCCGTGCCACCCACGGGCCGGGGCCATCAGGAGTATCCTGTGCACTGGGGCTTCTCTGGGGAAGGGCCCCCACTTACTTCTCCAAGAGCCAGAAAGAGGGCTTGATTAAACTTGAAAATTTAAAAAAAAAAAAAAGTTTGTCGATGGCACTTACAACACTTGACACCTGAAAGACAGAGCCTTGTGTTTTAAGAGCTTTGCTTTTCAGCTCTGGGGCCCCGCGATAGGAAAATGTTTGATTTTGCCTTTGATTAAGAGCAGTCTTGGTGTTGCTGCCATTATTTCTCTTCCTTTCTGACACCGCTGCTCATGGCATACATTACCAGGAAAGCCTTAGCTTTTTCCTGCCTAGCATGATGCAATTAACAGCCAATTTGCTGTACAGCAATTATTCAGCTTTAATTGGAAAATGTTAATAGTGAAAGTCTCTTGATTTTTTTTTTTTCTCCCCCTCCAAAACACTGATATTAGGGCTTGTCACTGAAGTCTCGTGGACTGACAGTGGAGAGTTTCCTAACCTCTTCTCAATTACCACAGAGTGGGTTTGAAGCTTGAAGTTATCCACAGGTTATACAGACGGAAGGTTAAAGTACAGGAGTAGAGACGAGACATCTTTCTGGCTCTGAGCATCCCTTTGAAGAGAGTCAGTTCTTCCTCTCTGTCTTACTTTGCCTATCTTGAAACACAAGGTAAATATTTTAGTAGGAAGTGATTCAGTAAGCCATGGATTCATTATTTTCCAAGTGCCTGGTGACCTGCAGGCTCTATTTCAAAGCAAAATATTGTTAAATGAGGATTTTTTTATGCAATAAGACAGCGCTGATGGTTAGATCAGGGCGGAGCTCTGCCCCCCTCTGTGTAATTAAGGTGAATTTATTGTGCATCTCATTTTGATCTAAAATAGAATTTGTCACACACTTGTACATACCTGACCATGGTGGAGGTTGTTCACCCAAAATGTGTCGTTTTAGTGTGCTCCATGTGTCTGTGTGTTCCCACATCTCCATTCCTGGGGATGGGCCTGGTGGATTTGCCACCTCTGGGGTTCTGCAGTTGGCAGCTGTGCTTGAGGTGCCTGATGATCTACCTGGCTTCAGAAGGGGCAGATAGAAACCACTCACAGTGTGAATCATAGAATCACAGGATGGTTTGGGTTGGAAGGGCCTTAAAGACCATCCACTTGGACCAGGCCCCATCCAAACTGGTCCTGACAGACCAACACGTGCCCTAGGATTGAACCAGACCTGGGGTGTGTCTTCAAAAGGACCATCCATCTCCTTCCTCCCTGGTGGGGAGGGAACGAATTCCCTGAGATGAAGGAGTTACCTGTGGTGAATCCCCACCGTTTCTGCCTTCGGTGCTGTTTTTCCCTCTCACAGTTGGTGGCCAGGGGAAGCAGCAGTGATGCCCCATACACCCAGCTGGCAACAATCCAGGGTGACACACTGAGAGGCTCACAGGGCTGAGGCTGCCCAGTGAAAACGTTCTGCCACAAGAATTAGGGATGTTCCCTGTACGTCTTGGCTGTAGGTCCGTTCAGCAGGAGCCATGAAGTTAGCTTGCCTTGGGATATGCTGGCATCCTGCAGCACCCCAGACTCGCATCTCTTTGCTGGGTTGTTGTCCTTATGTGTTCAAACAACTTGTCAGGCTTGATCTTTCCACAGGGCACGTTCACATCCAGAGCAGGGGAGGGGAGTGCAGGGATGTGTCTGTGTAACGGGGGATGAGATAAATTAACAAGCCCTGCTCGCTCAGGGAGCAGTTCATATCATCCCTGCCCCTGACCTAAACCTGCTGCAGGCAAGATGTGTGGAGGAAGATTAGGATCTCATCCCCAGTTCACGTTCTGAGGTTGCAGGTCCTCTAAACCAGTCTTGGCTTTGCTTGTCACTGTCGTGGCAGCACAGGAGAGAATGATGTGGGAATAGTTGTGTCCTCTGCTTGTGGGAGATGGTGAATTCCTCCTGGAAACAAGGAGCTTCCTTTGGAAGGGAGCTCCTTTTCTTCCTAGCCATCCTTCAAGTTCCAGGGAGCAGGATGCTGTTTTGCCAGCACTGCAATGTGTTGCTCCTTAGGAGGGAAAAGGTGCTTTTGTGGGGTTTTTTAAGCTCTATTGTTGCGTTTCTGCTCTCATGCTTCCTTTATGATGGCCCAGCATTGTGCATTGGTAGGGAATGAGATAGAGGTAACTTGTCTTCCCTTTAGATAAGGGAGATGATAATGAGGGTCTTTCCAAAATTACTGAAGCCTTTGACTATCTGTGCCTGAGCACCTTGAGACTAATTTTCTCTCCCGAGGCTGTGGACAATGTCCCTGCCTTGTCACAAAGTGGAAGGGACGCTCATGCCCTGAGGTCTGGTCGCTTGAGATGCTGCCACACAGCAAGAGCCAGACCCTCCAAAAGCTGGGAGATCCCTCTTTGGCTGTCTAGAAGGAAGCTTTGTTTTCCTTATTTCACTGAAATTGCTCTTAGAGGACAGGAGTCATTCAGTGGGGCTTCCTGACGATGACAGAACAGCTTTGAGGTTTTCGGGCTCGGGGCACAAGGCTGCAGAAATGGGAGATGCAGGGAAGGAAAGGGAAAGGGAAGACTCCCGAGGCTCTTTGATGTCCATCCCCCAGTTCTTCTCAGAGCTCCCTTTAATTTCCTTCAGTGCAGCAGGTTAATTTAAGCCCTCCATAGCCTGAGTGTCCGAGCTGAGCTCAGCTCAGTGCTGACCAGATGCACCTAATTCCTCCCAAAGGTGTGAGCTCTCTCTACTTGACAAATATTTGCCTTTTTTTTTCCTCCTGGAGGCTGTAATCTCATGTCCCCCCTTCTCCCCCACTCCCAGGTGTTTGTTACTTCCACAGACTTGTGCCAAGCTGCAGTTCTGGCAGGATTTTAATGTCAGTCCTGTACATCTGTGCCTGACTTCAGCCTTCCCCAGTCGCTGTGCGATTGCAGCATCCCTTTAACCTGGGTCTGAGGCAGAGGAGGAAGATAAAGAACTTGACAGCACATTTACGGTAATAGCTGTAAAGGGAAGCTGGAGAGCAGTGGATTTCACAGCCAGAAAAATCTCAGCTCAGGGAAATGGGTCTGAAATACAAACTACAGATAGTTATAGCCTCTTGCTTCCCCTGTTTAAATAAAAGGATTGCTTTTCTCACCTTTATTTAAAACACATGTGTGGAAGATGAAAGTGTCCAGCTATTTTTTTTATTATTCAGTCCACCAGCTACCGACATCTTTGCCTTATTTCATTTCAGCACTAATGGCACAGTGAAAGTTCTGAAACACCCTCTTTGGATTCAGCCTTCCTTGGGTCGCAGCAAAGATTCCTGCTGCAGGCAGAGCTGTTGCTGTTGTTTTCGTCATCAGCGCTTTCTTTCTCCTCTTGAACCTGGTGCTATTAATTGTGTTGCTGCTTCTGCTCTTTAATTGATCCCATTCACCGCTCCCGCTTTTGTAACGTCTGACTTCTTGTCACTTCGGCAAATCAAAAACCCAAATTAATCAATCTCCAGCCACTTGAGAATAAGGCCGTGTTGGGGAGCTGGGCTTGACAAAAAAGCCTAATTTCACTTTGAAAGCCTGTTGGAAAATTTTAACAAGAAGATGCAAGAAAAATGTAAACCAGATCAAGCTCGACTTTGGTCTGCGGAGAATAGCGTCACCTGTTGAGTTTGTTTCAAGTTTTTGTAAATAGGTGATTTGACAAAAATATGAAATAAATCAAAAGGCACGAAGATAGAAGGGGTCAGAATATCCTTGGTTCCGCTGCAGATGGTTACACAGGAGAGAGGGTTGTGTGTGTGACAGAGAGAATAGGAGCCGTGGGCCAACGACGAAGCTCCGCTCTTGGACTTTTGTGTCCCAGCCTTTGTGCTGTGCTATTCCCGTACCTCACATGTTGCCTCTTTCCCTGCTTTTCCAGCCCCCAGCTCCCTTACCCTGGCCTGGGCTGCTCATTCTGGCTTACTGTCCCTCATTTCCTTGGCCTCCTTGGTTCCTGTGCTGGCATCTCCTGCACCTCTGCTGTGACAGGTGCTGCTGCAGGTGCTGAAGAGTCGTATCTCGAACAGGTTTGGTGCAGGGGCTTGGGAATTTGGGATGCAGGGTAGTTGTTTTTCTCTTCTAGGGGCACCAGGAAGCACAGTCTGGGTTTGGGTCGAGTTTCAGACAGCTCAGATTTGGGGGTGTTCACCTGGAGAGGAGAAGGCTCTGGGGAGACCTCAGAGCCCCTTCCAGGCCCTAAAGGGGCTCTGGGAGAGCTGGAGAGGGACTGGGGATGAGCATCTGGAGTGACAGGACAAGGGGAAGTGGCTTCCCACGGCCAGAGGGCAGGGCTGGATGGGATATTGGGAAGGAATTGTTCCTTGTGAGGGTGGGCAGGCCCTGGCACAGGGTGCCCAGAGCAGCTGTGGCTGCCCCTGGATCCCTGGCAGTGTCCAAGGCCAGGCTGGATGGGGCTTGGAGCACCCAGGGATAGTGAAGGTGTTCCTGCCCATGGCAGGGTTGGTATGGGGTGATGTGTTGGGTCACTTCCAGTCCTGTGATGATTCAGTGATGATTCTCTTAATTTTACAACCTTTTCATATCCAGGAGGACACTCACAAAGTCCTTAGGGGCACAATTGGAGGTGTCTTTGAGATCCATTTGCTGAGTGCATGCAGCTTCCAAATAATAAAATATTTAAAAAGATGGAATGTGGGAATTGGATGGCAAGTTACTTTTTACAAGATGTGTGTAACACTGGGAGAGGATGTCAAGTTGTTTCAAACAGCAAATAAAGCCCAGTACAACAGCGTAGCTCTTGAGACTCTTCTGAGGATTGGTTTTCATTTAATGTTCTGTCTCCTGACTCTGGGTTGTAGTTGTAGACAAAGTGTTTCTTCTGTTCCACCCCTCCTTTCTTCTACCACAGTTTGTCATACTTGAAAGGAATTTCTCTCATGACCATAATTGCAAAATGGTTCTTGGAGAGAGGCAAACACAGCACTTGCTTTGTGGAGTAAAAGCTGCACTGGCTTTTTTGTTTTGTTTGGTAAATTCTCGTATATGAGGGTTGGACTTGCACAAGCAGAACAATCTCTGTCTTAATCCACGTGTCCTGCACCTGTAGAGAAAAATCACCATGTGAAGAGCAGAGGGGTGGGGATTTTTATGTCCCATCTCTTCATAACTCGAGGGGTGTTTGGGTCACCAAGTGTCACTTGTTGCTTTTGGGCATGGAGTGAGATACTGCACATACTTACAGAGGGCTGCCACGACCCTGGAAGTGTTCAAAGCCAGGCTGGACAGGGCTTGGAGCAGCCTGGGGAAGGATTTGGGGTTTAAGGTCTCTTCCAAGCCAAATGATTCTGCGATGTGCCTGTGTCAGCTCTCCCTTGCAGCTGAAGAAGTCAATAATGGCACTGGGGAGGGATGGAGGGCAGGGAGGAAGGCTCCTGGCTGCTGGGACAGGGCATGGGCATCTCTGGCTTGCTCCTGGAGGTGTCAGGCAGCAGCAGGCATGAGCTGAAACAGGAGGACTCTCAGTTTTGGGGGAGAAGACATTTTCCAGCAGCGTTTTGCTGCACGTCACTTCAGAACGGTTGCAGAAACGAGGCCGTGCCGGTCAGGACAACCCCAGCTACGTGGCAAGGGGAGAGTTTTGTCCTCGGTGTCGTGTAATGGAGCTGTGCACCCTGCAGATGATGACCATCATCGAGGGAAGCTGTGCCCGTACAGTCCATCAAGAGCCGCAGAGCTAATGATGGGCTGGGCAGATAATCGGGGGAGAGTTAATTGTAAGGTTCGATATGGCATCTTGTCAGCAGAGATAAGTTGTCACGTTTTCCACTTGAGCTGAAACTAAATGATTGTAAAATAAGTTATGAGTGTCCTTGGGCCTGTCTGCCAGAATGATGGCTAAGAATACATTCCTGGCCCATCAGTCTCAAGCAGCCCGCTTGATATTTATGCGAACTGAATGTTATTTTATTCCCCCTCTAGTCATGCTTGTCAGCTTCCCGAGTGAAAAGTGAAACTGCTGCTTTGACTCATACTTCAAGTATTGAAGCTCGGAGAGGCTGCAGATTGTTATTATTATTACCAGTATTATATATTTTTTCGGGTGTGTGTTGAACATTGATGCCCGATTGGGAAGAACTAATGGCTGACATTGAACGTGCGGGATGGCTGGAAAACAGCCCATCCCAGCCCAGTGGAACGCGGCTTATGAGTTCCAGTGCCTCTGTCAAAGCTGCTTCAGATGGGGAGTAATGAGCCGCTTGCTTTTTTAATTTGCCGTGCCTTTCTCCTTGCCTTTTTTTTTTTTTTCTTCTCCCCTCTTTTTTTTTTAAATTTTATTTTATTATATATTCAAAAGTGCCGGCAGTGGTCGTCCGTTCTCAGGCGTGGTAATTGATACCAAATAAAATGCATTATTTGTATTCAGTCAGGAGGATGAAATTGCATTCAGCGGGCTGAAGCCTGAACTCATTTACAGTTTCCCGAAGCCCGGGCTTTCAGGAGCCCTCTTTTCAATTTGAAGAATACCTTGTCAGGCAAGAGAAGGAGTGGGGAATGGGAGAGCACAGCGTGGAAGCCCGGTGCCTTTTGATTGCTCATATTTTAAACCAGGGGAATGTTAAATAACTCCCATCTTCAAAGGGTGGGCTCGGAGAGCGGGAATCCGGGGCAGTAACGCGCCGCCGATAGCAGCTCGCCTCCGTTTATGAGGGATCAACCTTTCCTTGCTGGTTGAGGGGGAGGGAAAGCTCCAGGCTCCCACTTGAGAGCAGTTTGACCCAAGGACAGCGGGTTATTACCTGGAAGGGGCTGCGGATGACGAGGATTTACCACGGGAGGTTAATTCTTCAGCTCTCCGACGCCAGGCATCAGCCCCGTACGTCCCTCATTTTTCAGAGCTCTCGAGCAGGTTTTGTTGGGGGGATTTACGGCCTGGAAATTAGACAGAGCTGCCACCAGTGTGTGGATCTCCCCCGATGGTGTTTAACGGGATGTGTTCTGTGGTGTTGCCTCGGGATTAGGGTTTTTTTTTTCGCTGTTTGATGGGTGCAGGTGCAGGAGATGATGAACTCGGATGGGTTTGAGTGTTCCTAAGGTGAAAACTGGGAATGAGAGGAGAAAAGTGAAGCGTTTTGAATCATAGAATCCCAGAAAGGTTTGGGTTGGAAGGAACATTAAACATCACCTAGTTCTAACACCTCAGAGAGGGACGCCTGCCACTGTCCCAGGCTGCTCCAAGGCCCAATGTCCAGCCTGGCCTTGGGCAATTCCAGTGGTCCAGGGGCAGCCACAGCTTCTCTGGACATCCTGGGGTTTTCTCCTTCTTTTTGAGTATCACCACTGGAAACCTCCAGAGTCGAGCTGGAGGTCAGTATTTGGGACTGGCAGCAACCCCATTGCATGTGTGCTCATGCCTTTGTGTTTCTGGCACCCTCTCCTGCATCTTTTGTCTGTGTCATGGATCCAGAGGGATCTGTGTCCCTTTGGCTGAGAGAATTCCCACCAGGATTTTCACCTGGGCTTGCCTTCCTCCTCTCCTGCAGAGACAGCACACTCTGCCAGGAGAGCCCCTTGCACCAGTTATGGGTCAAATCCTTAAAATCTCCTACACTGGTACAGAGTAAATCAATTCCCATGATTCCCTTTTGGGGTTAAATTCTTGGGAACTGGTTTCAAGCTAGTGGATGTAGGGAAAAGACCAGAAATCCTTAATATAAAGATTAATGTTTGGTTTGGTCTCTCTTGCCAGGCAATTAGCTACATAATTTATCCCCCACTAATAACTTAGAGCACAACTGTGCTTAGGGGATAATTAGGAAATAAACTTTATTAGGAAGAAAAAGAAACCAAAATAAGTTGGGTTTTGTCAAATAGGCAGATTTATGGGAATTTAACTATGCAAAAAAAAATAAAATCCAAAGCTATTTTTTTAATAATCTTTGGCTCGATATTTTTCGGACATATTAAGTTAAACTTAAATGCATTCCTGTTATTACACTTAAGCTTTATAATAAGAGTTTTTATTCTTTTCCCTGTGTCTGCTATCCTAAAACCAATCATCAAGTATCTAACCCCAAAAGGCAATCATGGGAATGTATTTGCTGAATATCTGTCTGGGAGATTTTAAGGATATGGCCCATAAATGCAGTCCTGATGCCTCACTAAGGTGCAATATGGTATTTAAGCAAGGTTCTGGAAACAGCTTCACTTTCCATAATAGCAAGTGCTTTCCTTTAAGTGTAGCTTTTATGTGGAATTCTATAATTAAAATCCAAACCAAGCCAGTAATTAAACAAAAATCATATTACCAACCTTGGGGGGAAATCCTGTATTAAGGTTACTTGAGTATTTACCGTGTGGAAGGACCCAGTTCTTAAAACTCTCGGAGTTAATAAAGCAGGAAACTGAACACGGTGATGTGGGATTATTTATTTTCCTTGGGAGCAGGGAGGAAGTGACCCTTTATCACAGTTATTACCTGTACCAGGTGTACATGGCTTACCTTATTTTCCTGCCTTTAGTGCCATCACCACTTTTTCAGAGTGTGTCTGTGTGACATTAATGACAGCAGAGAACATCCAGGGGATGCAGGGATAGTTCTGTTTATGTATTAAAATGTCCAAGTGTTAAACCAATTGATTTGAGGCTGGGGAAGATCTTTGGAGGAATTGGAAGCAATAAAGTGCTTTCCTGTTGTTTTTGTGCATTCCAGCTGGCCTGCTCCTAAAATTGATGCCGAGTCCTGTTAATCTAACAGGACTTGAATCAGCACTTCAGCCAAGTTGGGGTTTTTTTATAAAAAATGATGGATATTGTTTGGAGAATCTCCTGAATGAGCCCAGGGAAATGTCTGCGACCAGCCAGGGGTTATATAGTTGGATTCCAGCAATCAGCTCACTGAAATCTGGCAGCATTTTGATTCCTGTCCCCTTTTGTTTGCCCCCCACCCCACTGCAGACACCGGCCTGGGAGATTCGGTGTGTTCCAGCCCCAGCATATCCAGCACCACCAGCCCCAAACTGGACCCCCCTCCTTCCCCCCACGCCAACAGAAAGAAGCACCGCCGGAAGAAAAGCACAAGCAACTTCAAAGCTGATGGCATCTCGGGCACGGCTGAAGGTAGGTTTCAAAAAAAAAAAATTAAAAAAAAAAAAANAAGTTAATATGGAGCATCATTAGGTGTTGAGGTAAGGAAGAGGCACACTTGGAAGGTTAACAAGGAGGAAAAATTCAGGTTTGCTCCGTAGCCCACAGATCACGTCAGAACCTGCGTATTTTCTTCAGTATTATTAAATCTTGTGTTATCACATCTCCTTAGGCACATCCGGAGCTCTAGAATGGCCAACACTTCTGATCCCTCTCATTGTTTGAATATTCAGCTGCTCGTGGAAAGCTTGTGTTATTTGAGGATAAAAGGGAAAAGGGGAGAGTTTAAATGTTTGGGTTCTTTTTTTTTATGAGCCAGAAAGCAAAAGCCAAAAAGAACTTCTTTTTCTCCCTTAGTTTAGCTTACTATTTCCACACTGCTGTAGCTGTTCAATGCCCTTCTGAAGGGGTAACAATGTGTACAGGAGCCAGATATGATATAAAACATGCTTGCAGCTTTAGAAAAGAAGAAAAGAAACATGCTAGGATTCAACCAAAAAAGCTCCAGAAAAAAAAAAAGATGAACAAGGGTGGTTGGAGGGCTCAGAAACTGGGGAGTCAACACATAAGGAGAGATGAAAAAGGGAGACAATGGAATAACATTGTGGGAAAAGGGGAGTGTTGAGTAAGAAAAAGATGTGGTTGTAAGCATGGGAGAGTGAAAAACAGCTAATTCAGTATCAAAGAATGTTGGAACAAGTTCTGAAAAAAGGATGACAATTGCAGACAGCTGAAGAGACATTAAAAATAGATGTGATAATAGTATACAACTGAGAAGGGGCATGTTAACTACTACTTAGTCATCCTTATTTTCCATTTATTTAATTTCTCAATTGCACTTCTATCACATCCGGAATTTATTTCCCCAGCTATCTATACAAATCCTTTTTTAAAAAGCCATCAGCTTTTTTTTCATAACAGCTCCTGTTGTGTTCTCTTTCCAGTCATTTAACTATCTTTGCTGTTAGTTTCCCCCTAGTTTATGGCCCGAAGCCAAATTTTAGTTCAACCTTTCATTTTTAATTTCTTTTTTTTTTCTTTCTTTCTTTTTTTTTTCCTTTTTAAAGAAGCCCTTTTACACCACTTATTTTCATACCTCAATGGCAAATTACAGAGGGGATTTTTCAGAGCGTTCACCATTGGCCCAAGAATATTTTGTTGAAGTCAATATGAATCAAGGCCAGCTGGATATCGAGAGCCTTTGAAAAATCTCTTTCTGAGCAGTTAATAGGTGTATGTTTTCTCTCTCCTGGGGAGATTATTTTCACAAGGCACTGGAGCTGGAGCCTGTGTGGTCCTGGGCTGCAGGCAGGGACCCAGAGGGAGCGGGGGGGGTTTGCACTTGGGTCTCTTGTCCCTGATGTCCCTGTTCTGATTGCAGAGTCCATCCCTCATCCTCCTCTGTTTTCCCTTCCTGTTCTCCTCATCTTCCAGCATCACACCATGTTACCTGAAATCCTCTTGCAATAACTCAACAAAATTGTCTCCTCTCTTAGAAATGGGGTCAGTGTGCTTCCAGAAAGGCAAGGAGCTGTTGGCCAGCAGCAGCTCAGTAGCACACAGGGAGCCTTAAAGGGAGTGGAATAATTTAGGCTGGAAAAACCTTCAGAGATAATCGAGTCCAACCATTCCCCCAGCACTGCCAAGCCCACCACTAATCCATGTCCCCAAATACCACATCCACACGTCTTAGAAACCCCTCCTGGGATGGGGACTCCAGCACTGCCCTGGGCAGCTGGACAACCCTTTCTTTCCAGTATCCATCCTGAGCCTCCCCTGGCCCAGCCTGAGGCCGTTCCCTCTCCTCCTGTCCCTGTTCCCTGGGAGCAGAGCCCGACCCCCCCGGCTGTCCCCTCCTGTCAGGGAGTTGTGCAGAGCCACAAGATCCCCCCAGAGCCTCCTTTTCTCCAGGCTCAGCCCCTTCCCAGCTCCCTCAGCCTCTCCTGGGGCTCCAGCCCCTTCCCCAGCTCCGTTCACTCCTCTGAACACACACCAACAGTGCCCACGCCTCCTTTTACAGTGTTTATACCCCTGCATGAGCCCTTCAGCTTCCTTTGCCCTTCCTCTTCCCACCCGTCTTCTGAGCTGAGCACTCTGTTCTGTTTGGGACTTGCCCGTTGTGTCTCAGGAGGGGATCAGTGGTTGTTAAACCCTTTAATTTTACAACATCCCTTTCCAAGCACAACCCTGCTGTGGAAAAGCAGTGGCTTGGCCACAGCAGCAGAATCCAGGAGTTTCCAGGCAGGGCTCTGGGCATCCCAGAGCTGTGGGCATCCTTCAGCAGACAGCTAATCTTGCTGGTCCTTGAATCCTTGGCGGGGCTGGGAGGGGATGGCTGACAGCGAGGACAGGCAGCCTCGTCTGTCAGCGGGAGCTGAAGGAGAAGGCAATGAGGCGTGCTCCAGCTCCCTGTCCTTTTAGGAGAAGGGCGTCTCTCAAAGAGTGATAGTGGTTGTATATTCCCATTAAGGACGTCCTAGCGAGGCTCAGAAAGGCTGGGGAGGCTGCTCTTCCCAAATCCTGGCAGCCTGTGGATGTTCTGGTGCTTGTGTTGGTGCACGGCAGAGTCACCGAATCGTTGGGGTTGGAAAAGGCCTCAAAGATCCTCAAGTCCAGCCAGGTTCAGGCAGCTGTGGGTATTTTTTCCAAACAGTTGTATGTGAGAGGAATTTAGGTTGGATGTCAGGGAAGGGTTCTTCCCCCAGAGGGTGCTGGGCACTGCCCAGGCTCCCCAGGGAATGGGCACATTCCCAACCCTGCCAGAGCTCCAGGAGGGTTTGGACAGCGCTGCCAGGGATGCCCAGGGTGGGATTGTTGGGTGTCTTTGCAGGGCCAGGGGTTGGATCAGTGATCCTTGTGGGTCCTTTGCAACTCTGGATATCCCATGACTCTACGATTTCCACATCTGTCTTGCACTTCAAAGCAGTTTCTAGTTCCAGTGATTTCCTTGTTCTCCAGCACTTGGCTACAAATCTGTCCAGGGACCTAAAAGATTCCCTTGGGGATTTTTCTTTCTCCACCATAACGTAGATGTGCACCCTCAGAGGATTACTGCGCTTTTGAAGACCACAAATCCAAATTAGGCCATCAAAGATGATGTTCTGAGAGATGCCAACACTTTGATCCAGGTGTTTGAGATGCAGCAGGTGACTTGCTGCAGATGGGCTCCAGGAGCCTGTGGTGATAATTGTGGGAGAACCATGTCTTCCTTCCTTCCTTCTGGAAATCCTGGGCTCCACGTGCCGAGGAGGAGGAGGATCCTCCTGCAGTCGCTTTTCTCAGGCAGGTACAATGGATCAGAGTTAGATGGTGTGGTTAATTCTAGATTTTGTGTCACCTGCCTTTGGCTCCAGGCATGTTTCAAGTGTCAGCTTTCAAACGGGAATTCTGGGTTCCTTCATTTTCATCTGCACCAAAGCTGAGGTGTTCAATGAGGTTTAAATCTGGTCTTGAGCAAACTCGAGCGTTTTTACTGCACTTTGCAGGGCTTTTTTCCCCTCCTTGAACGTGCCTGCTTTGATCATTGACCTCTGCCCAAGTATTCAGATATCACGATGATGGACACTGAGCTCAGGGTGGTTCACCAATTCCAGGGACTGATGCTCATCCCTTTCATGCCCTTCCATAAAGGTCATGCTGATTCTTCTCTCTCCACACTATCTGCACATGCACAGCCCTCTCTTTCTGGGATGGGTTCTTTCATCTCACTTGGATTATCTTTCTGCAGCTTTTCTGAGACAATGCTCACAGCAACAAAGATGCTAAAGCACCTGCGCTGCACTTGGATGAAAATTAAAATTCAGTTCCTATTTCGGAAAATCGGATTCTTGTGAATTTTTTTTTTTTTCCAGTGCGGTGAAACCCAGGGAGAAATTTTTCAGTTCTCTGTGCAGAACTTGTCACTGAAAAAAAAAATCCCTCAGTGTTTTTGAGGGTAGCAGCAGGAATGCTTACATTAGGCAAGGTGCCAGCAACCAGCAGTTTTTTTCCCACCATGCTGCCTGAAGTTGCTCGGAGCAGGATTAGACAGAGCTGTGTTTCAAAGAGGAATGGCTGCTCAGAGCCTCATCTGTTTGGGTCCCCTTGTGCTGCTACAGTTCCTGCAACAGCCAGGGATAATAGGAAGGCTTTTCAGCTGGAAAACAAGCAGAAAAATTAAAAAGCTTTCTTGGAAATATTCTTCACAGGAAGATCTTTCCCAGTGTTTGTTTTTCTTACTCTTGCTAGTTTTAAAGCTTTCATGGCTGTGCCAGCTTGAGCCTGCCTCCCTTCCATCCATCACTGGGATTTTAGGAAAGCCCCAGGCTGCCTTTCAGCATTGGGATCGTCCCTGCTCTCCAAATTGTTCATTAACAGGAGATGCAGTCAGTGGGGCCAGCACTGCTCTCTGCTCTGGGGCCACATCCCAGTGGGGTGGGTACATCCACTCCTTCCCTTGGAGGGGACCATGGGATCATGGAATGGGCTGGGTTGGAAGGGACCTGAAAGCCCATCCATTCCATCCCTTGGGGTGCGACATGGGCAGGGACACTTTCCACTGTCCCAGGCTGCCCCAAGCCCCATCCAGCCTGGCCCTGGACACCGCCAGAGATCCAGGGGCAGCCACAGCTTCTCTGGGCACCCTGTGCCAGGGCCTGTCCTCCCTCCCAGGGCAGAGAATCCATCTCCTGTCTCAGCATCCTGGGGCAAATCCCCCCGGCTCCGCGTCCCTGCGCGCGGGTGGAGCTGGGAGGCAGCGCCTGAGCAGCAGGAAATGTGATCAGCAACTTTAGGGAGACTTTCCAAACTCTCTGAAATCCACGTTCTTCTTCATCATTTGTTTCTAAAGAAGTTTTGAAGGACAAAGAAGGACCTTTTATGTTTCTTCTCAGAACTGTTTTCTTAGCACAAAGGTATTTGTTCTCTGCCCCTTGTGCAGTAATTGCTTTTCCTGGTGTTTCGCTGCTCTGTGCAGTCCAGACCCAACTCCAGGTTTACACTTTCTGGCTTTTAGCTAAAGGATGAACCCCAGTTTACTGGGAAATCCTATTTTTTTTTTAAATTTTCTTGGGGTAAACTGGTAAAGGTATTTAAAAAAACCTTGTTTTTTAAAAAACGTGTTTTGTGTCACTGAGCGTTGAAAATGAGCCCTAGTTAAGTGGGAAATTAAAATATATTAGTTTGTTTTCTGTGGATGGAAGAACAAGGTTTAGTGAGACTTCTCATTTGCTCTTTTAGCAGTAAACAAAACCATCAGTGCTTTCAGCTGGTGTGTCCCTGTGTCCCTGTCAGCCACCCCACAACCAGAATGACAAGGTGGATTAGAGGAATGCAGTTCTCCCTATAACACCTGAAACTTTGCTGTGTTAAGTGAATGGATCAAAAGCAACACAGAGGGCCACTGAAATACATGGAAAACCTGTGGGCATTTCCCCTGCAGCCTCCCACCCTAAGCTTTCCTGAGCACCCTGGTGATTTACCTGCTGGCATCCTGCCCTGAGGTGATTTAAGTGTTCTTGGCACCCCGCCGTGGTGTCCTCCACACGATTCTAACATCCATTTCCTTGGGTGCAGAGTTTAGGAAGTGTGGTGGCCACACTGAACTAAAGAATTTCTATTTCTCTAAGCATGAAAAAAAAAATAATCATTTGGGATTTTTGGAAGTTTAGTGGAAACAACTCAAGGAGCAAAAGTGGGAGAGCAGATTCTTCATTTGGCAGGTGGACTTGACATTGTTAATGCTAATACTTCCTTATTGTACCCTGAATTAAGCACCATGATGAAGGAAGGTATTTTTACTTGCTGCTCTTAGATATATATTTATTTTTTTTTCTTTTTTTGACTTTTTATGGTCATGAAGAAGCCTTCTGACATTGTCAGAGGACAGCATGTTCACAAACCTTTCCAGCACAAAAAGCCCCAGTGTTGTCACTGCTTTTCCTCTGAAATGTAATATCTTGACCTGCAGCTGCAGCAAGGGCAAAACCACTCACCTATTAAAGAGTCTGTAACTTTGGGAATCTAATCCATTGGATGTCGAGGTCCTTGAATGGATTGTGTTGCTTGAAGTGATGCCCAGAACTGAGCTGCCACCAAAACTCCTTCAAGGAAAAGCAGTTTGGAGTCCATCAGAGGATAATGAAGTGTACAGCAAACAGGTGTTGCCCGTGTCAGAACGCCACAAAAGTTATCCCTGGTGATCTTGCCATCCTAATTATTTTAGCTGGTCTCTGTAAATCAGCTCTCAATAACTACAGCCTGCTGTGTAATGGTATTGGGGTACAGCAACAACACAAAGTCTGGGGATGAATCAGAGGGGGAAAACTATAATTCCTTAATAATTTCCTGCTTGCTTTTTTATCCCCCCCAGTTATACTCTCCTTAAAATGATAAGAGGTATCTTAAGCTTTTCCCCTCTAAAAATAAATACATAGATGTAAAATTTAAAATCCCAAATGCAGACCCAAATCACACAGAAGAGGAGTATGTTCCCATCCTGTCGTGCAGTATTTCTGTGCATCTTCTGATAAAGGGTTTAGTGACAGCAGGTTTTGCTTCTATTTCTGGTCTTTTTAAGTGCCTGAAGTTTTAGGAAGTAAATGTTCATAGTTTTAAAAAATATTAGGGCTTAAAGAGAGAGTGATATAAAAGTGGCATCTTGACTGCAATGCTGAATGAAGAAAAGAAGATTTTATTTGGAACTGGAGGGTTTGGCAGGAGAAGCAGATTACCAGCAAGGTTGAGGGGGGTTTAAATAGGTTTGTAATCCATTTAGGGTGACTGCTGAATTCTCTTCATCTACAGTTTGTTGGTCGTCATGTCCTTTGTGTGGTCTTCCTGCACATGAAACATTTCAGGAATTGCAGCAAATAACATTCTGCTGAATTTCACGCTGGACACAAAAAAAAAAAAACCAAAACAACCCACTTCATAAATCTGGAGTTTAATGAGTTTGCTTTCAGTGAGATTTTAGGAGTCTGTTTAATTAAGTATTTGCATCCTCGATTTGTAGATTATCTCGAAAGAGTTGTAAGCCTCCCCTGCCCAACTATTCTCTGCTCTAGCTGCTTTTTAGGAAACCATTTCTTAAATACCTCCCAAAACAAAGCAGGTCTTAGGGTTTAGTTGGCATTAAAAATGAACAAAATACCTAGCTGTGTTTTTCCTGCCTGCAAGAGAACTTTACAAAGAAAACCCAGCAGCGTGTGCCCATATCTGTTGTCTGTAATGCCAGATGCTTGTTTGAGCATCTGTGAGTTTATCACCTCTCCCTGTCAAAACACTCCTGGGCTGTAATTCCACTCATCAGCGGTGACTTCATCCCCAGGAAGCTCAGTCCTGGCCGAGGGCAGAAATTAATAAAACCAGCCCGAATCTTCAGAGCCCGGCTTTCAACCAAGGCAGAAAGGTCACTTGTTGGAATCCTCGAGCCTCGGCTGCCACAGCCTCCCCGACATGAAAGGGTTGCTGCTGAAAGACACTTATGTTGATGCTGAGGAGTGAAAGACAAGGGAGGTGAAGCTCATCTATTGTTTTAACCTACTTCATTGCAGGCTAAACAAGTTGAAAGGTTCCTGCTTCCCCTCAGAAGCCGGGGTCGGGAGAGGCGGCCGGTTCCGCCTACCTGGTTGAAAGGAAAAGTGTCGCAGTGGTGGTCAGCAGGAAAAGGGGATTCTGGAAAGGATCAGGCCTGGGATGAATTGGTGGTGGTTGCACGCACTGGCACATCTGGAGAGTGAGGAAATGACAGCACTTTATTTTATTTTATTTTCTGCATTTCCCTAAAAATTAGTCCCACTCGGAGCGCTGTGACAGCAGAAGGGCTCGCCGCGTAGCCAGCGCCGTGCTGGGCTTTGGCCTGATTTTTTGGGGGATGGAAGAAGTTTGGAGTAGTTTTGTAACTGAATGAAAGCAAGTGACACTTCAGCATCTCACTGGCTTTGGATAATTAGTGTCCTCAGCAATGTGCTGTCAGCTTGACACAGAGATCTTGGTTATGAAAACAGTGCCTGATGTCCACAAGGCGATGTTTGCAAGGTATCAGTGAATGTTTGTAAATTGCTAACCCTGCTAGAGAAGTTGGTAGTTCTGTCCCTTAAATCAGAATGTCTGTTCAACAAGTACCATCCATTTTTCCTGGAGCATAGGGGCAATTTCATTTTGTCGTGAACCTACATACCTAAATTAAAATATCATAAAATTAGGTGATGATATGCTATAAAGCTACAGCCGGTGAAAAGGCTAAAATCAGGTAACTGTGCTCAGTGTAACTTTGTCCTCCTGTTCACCACATAACTGACCTCTTGAGACAGTGTCACAATTTCAGCAAACGGGGTATTTTGCATGTGGAAGGAAGATTTAGTTTTTGAAGGACGCCTGTGCACTTAGACTCATCAGCTCAATGGAACCGAGCTACCAGTGGGAAACAGCTTCCTTTAAAGAGTGGAAGTCCTAAATAATTCCCTTCAGAAGCCCTGCTTGTGGAGGTTTGCCATGAACAGCTCAGTCCTGGAATTCTAGGAGGGTTGTGTCAGGCCTGACCTGCCCAAGGCTTATTAAACATATCAGCTCTTGGCTGATAAGAGCTCATAAACAAGAGGTACACACAGAGCAATAACCGCTCATCAATTCCTTTTTAGTTGCAACCCCCCACATTTTAGTCAATTATGGATTTAGTAACAACTTGTAGGTCAAGAAATATTTGTTCCCCTTATTGTTTAGATTCTTTGTCAAAGTGTTTGTGACATCTTTTAAAAAAACGTGTCCAAAGCTGAGGAGAGAGGTGATAAAGATGAGCAATTTTACTAAATACATGGCTGAATATGCATATATTGGCTGCAGACGGAAAGGCTGAGTTCAGGTCAGATGTTGGGAAGGAATTCTCCCCTCTGAGCATGGGCAGGCCCTGGCACAGGGTGCCCAGAGCAGCTGTGGCTGCCCCTGGATCCCTAGAAGTGGCCAAGGCCAGGCTGGACACTGGGGCTTGGAGCAGCCTGGGACAGTGGGAGGTGTCCCTGCCCATGGCAGAGGTTGGGACTGGGTGGGCTTTGAGGTCCCTTCCACCCCAAACCACTCTGGGATTGTGTGGAAATGGAGTCTTTTCAGGCCATGATGATATTCAAAAGGTAGATTTGAGGGGCAGCCTCCCAGTGGAATGTGTTTGAAAGGTAACAAATCCATGAGGATGGGGTTCTCCATGGGGAACACCGAGTGGAGAATGCCGTGGTACAGGATTTGATCTGCTGGAGATGATGGGAGGTGCCAGGCCTGGAGGAGGTGATGGAGGTGCTGTAGGAGGGAGTTGCTGGACCTGTGGGCAAGGTGGACTTTCCCTTCCCCTTAAGCAATTGTCCTGTCACTGGAGCCTTCACCAGTTAGAAACCACAACTGGAGGCATTCCAGTTCCCAGGCTTTGTGGTACTGATGTCATCCCTGGAGCAGCAATGCTGAGCTCTTTATTTCCAGCTCCTGGCCAGTCAGTCATTTCAAACCCATGTTGTTTTGTCAAGTTTTAAGCCTTAAATCAGCTGAAGTCCCCGCTGTAGATCCACGTGCCCTGTGTGAGGTTTCAGTGCCGAGCTTGCTGTTATGTTTATTTTATACCCTGTGCTTTAATCTCCTGTTTTCTGTCCCTCCACCTTTCTCTTTACAGACCAGTTACTTGTGATAGATGTTATGCATCATATGTGGTGTGTAACTCCAGGAAGCAGTAGGTAAAAAGGGAAACTTGAACAGGCCTCATCATTGACATTTTCCACCAGTTCTCCCCCCGACTCTAAAAAAGAAAAAAAAAAAATTAATAAAGGTTTCTTTTGTGAGCGTGAGCTGGAGAAAATTGGCCATTTGTCTGTGAGGTAATAGGCTTTGGGATAATATGAAAATCTATCAAATGATTAAATTCAATGACATTAAATCACAATTCATGAAAGGAGAATACTGCACAGTTTAATTCTATTTAATTTTTGAGGGGGGAAAAGAAAAAGCCCTTAAAAAAAAAATTGTTTGAGTTTCTCTTAAGCTGATTTCTCTGTGCTCTTTCTTAAAAGTGCCTTTCTAGTTGCCACACAGTGATGTGATCATTATCTGTCACCTCGTCGCCTTGCTGCCTCAACACGCAGTAAAATACAAAAAAAAAAAAAAAAAAANAAAAAAAAAAAAAAAAAAAAAAAAAAAAAAAAAGGGAGAGGGAGAGAGAAGGGGGGGAGAGGAAAAAAAAAAAAAGGAAGACCAGAGGAGCTTGTGAAGTATGACTTCCTATCCCAAGACTCATTGCCTGCGATTCGTAGCGCTTGACAGTAATGATCTTATTACAGTACTCTGGACCTTGAAGAGATTTCATGAGGAGAGCGGGAGGACGAGGCTCCGTGTAATCAAGTGGCGCTGAATATTCCACGCGGTTTTGATCACACACTGATTGGGCACAGTTTTAGCCCATCTTCCAGTCAATTATGCATGGCCCCTCGTGCTCCTGTGATAGTCAGAAACATTGATGGCTGTTGTCTGGGGGCTGGGGGGGGGAGGCTGGCAGCCAGCCAGGGGTTTGAAGTGCAGTCATTCCGGGAGAAGTGCTTTTTAGTTGGAATTGATTACCTTTCTTTAGGTTTTTGCTTAATGGCAAAACTGTATTGGAGAGGGCTTCAGGTGAAAAATGGCCGTATTAGCCATTTAGAGTAGCTGAACTCCTAGTCAATTTTTCGCTTTCCCCTGTTTCCATCTAATTTATATTTAATGATGTACCGTTTGATAATATTTAAGGTATTTCATTCCCAGTTGCTGCTGAGCACACATGTTGAGCGCATGTTAAATGACGGCGGATCAGCATTCAGGTTTTAGGAATTAATCCACTTTAACCTCCAGGCTGCCAGAACATGTCTTATTTTGGCACCTGTGCCGGGAAACATCGGGATTGTCTGCGAGAGGTACGGAGCTGACGTTCCCAAGCGGAGCCAGGGCTGTTTTTATCCCGTAATGAGGATAAATCCGTGTGCTTTAAAGGAGGCAAAGGGTCGGTGGCCGGGTCCTTCATTTAGATTCTCGTGTCTCAGAGGCTGATGAGGCTGCTGTTTATTTCCCCCCTATGAAAACCTCACATCTTCCTTCGTTCGGCCACCTTCAAATGAAAATAAAATCATTAAAGCCGTGCCTGTCGAACTCCAGGCGCCAGAGAAGGAAATGCTTAATTGTCACTGATGCTTCTTGTTCAGTGCCACCACTCTGGTTTCTCACATTTGAATAACCTGCAATTCTTGGTTTTTGGATGCGTGTGTGGTTCAAAGAGATGGGAGTAGGACTTTATAGCAAGCTGGAGTACAATGCTGTATTATCCATGCATCACATGAAGAGCTTATGTTTGGAGTGTGCAGTGACAGGGGATGGAAAAACGCAATTAAAATGCTCTGGCGTCACCCCAAATTTTTATTTCCATTTATCAGTATAATTTTTCTCCACCTGCCTGAAATTCTTGTAGTCCTGCAGGCTCCCAGCCTTTCCTGAAGGTGTTCCTGCCACTAAATGCCCCCCTCATAGTACTGCCCCTCTTCTACTGCTTCCCTTTTATTGGGATTGTGGGCAGCTTTTTCCCTAAAAAGTAAGCTCAAATCGACCAGTGCCACCCCTAAAAAAGCAGCTTTAATTTTTTTATTAGTATTATTTTTTTCTCTTCTTTAAATCAGTCCTTACCTCCCACAAAGGGGCCAGACCAGAATTCACACCAAGAAAAATGTCATCTTGGTGGGTTTCTGCTCTTCAAAACTGAGCTGTTGGGTTTTGTTCCAATGAGTTCGGGTTCAGCTATTGTCTGAAATTCCAGATCCTGGTTGGGAGGGCTTTGTGCCTATTTTGGAGTAACATTTTACAACTTCCAGGCAGCCCGGAAGAATTATGAGGATTTTTTTTGCCCTTCCTTTGGAAGAGGAGCTCCTCTGGGCTGGTATTTGCTGAGCTGTGTGTGCTCATCCCTGTGCCATGGTTTGACTCTGGGGCCTCTTGATGCATCTTTGGTGCCCAAGTTGTAATAAACCTGAAGAGCAGGTTAATTTTCCACCTTGGTCTCCATCAGGGGAGGTAAAATCCTTGGATTTTGAACTTTTCACGGGGAGAAATTCTCCCTCGTTGGTTCTGTTGACTTTCTTGCAGCGTGGGCTCTGTTGTTTGAGCCTGCTGCCTGTGGGAATACCTGGTGTTCCCAAGGGCTTTGGGAAGGGGCAGTCATGGAGCAGATCCCGTGGTGACACCGCCTGTTTAACAGGGACACCCCCGGCTCCCTGAGGCTCCATGGACCACAGCCAGTCTCCTGTTGGACTGGGATGTGGGAAACACTGTGGGCTTTTTTACAGAAAGGGTGGGTTTTAGGTTTGGGTTGTCACCCTGCAGTGTTCAGGGTCCATCCCAGGCGAGGTGGGGTGGCCTTGCTGGCCCCATGTCCTGCTTGTGCCTTTGAGGTGGGCACGGATTGACTTGGCTTTGGCTCCTGCCCCCTGCTCCAAATCCCCCTCCTCAGTCCGGGGAGGACGAGCTGCTCTCTCTGCTGATGGATGGCAAAGCCAGGCTGGAGTCTTTCTGCCTCTGCTGCGTTTGACAAGGAATTGGCAGCTCCAAGGCTGTTTCCCTCTTCTCTCTGCTTCCCCCAGCCCTTCCCTTTGAGACTGCAGTGTGCAGTGGTCCCACAAGCTTTTGGAGGGGAAAACATTTTTTTAAAAAAGGATATTTTACTGTTTAGATCCTCCTTTGAAAATTGTTAGCGATGCTGGCTGGTTTGTGGCGGTGGCAAACGCAGGGGCTTTTCAGCCAAGGTGAAGCTTTGGAGCGGCAAACAAAACCAAAGGGATCCAGCCCCTTTCCAGACAACTTTGAATGCTTGAACCAACATATTTATACATAAAAGGGCAGTTCATGGTTTACTTAACCTTAAAATTGGAAGCAGTGTTATTGCTGTGGGCTCAGCATCAGCATTGTCACACACATAATCACTTTTTGGTTGGCTGGCCACCGTTGGGTGTGTGGCTTTGAGTGGGCAGTCAGAAATAACCGCTTGCATTTTTCTTGTAAATAAACACCATTTTATGGAGAGACCTGGGGTTTATCACACAGGAATGACCCAGCAATCCGAGCCTGGAAAGGTGGATGTAGGGAAGGAAGGAAGTCTGGCAATACTTACCCAGTGACTAAGGTACATTTTCATCCTAAAACTAAGCTCTCGTCCATGGTAATAGTTCCCATTTGGAGATCTCTAAAATATCACTGAGGATTCCTGGAAAATTATTTTCAGAAAGACCCCGCTTGCCAGGCAACATACCTGAGTTTCACGGAATACTTAGGAGGCCTCAGTGTTTAATTAAATTAGAACAAACCTAATTGTAATAAATCATAGATTAATATGTGCTTAATGTTTTTAATAATCAGGTAAAATGTAAGTTAATGCTCGCCAGATTACCTAAAGACTCTGGTGTGAGGATCATAGTGATTATAAGGAGAATGTGAAAATTGATTAATTTTTAGTGATTTGTCAGCTGGAATCTTTATTTCTCAGTCTCTCTGTGTACAATTAGACACTGGTTTGTCCAGGCAAGCTCCTTCATAATTAGGTCACCACCGCTTATGGTTAAATTTTGGATCCTGTGTGGGAAATGAGAAGCTGAGCTTTGGTAACCCATGGAGGAATGGAATGTGCTGGGATGACGAGGAGGTTTCCCTCTGTGGAAGAGGAGACCTGGGCTTCAGTTTATGGTGTGGTCTTAGAATTCGTTTTGTTTTATTTTATTTTTATTTTATTTTTAAGAGCAGGTCTACATAGAATCCCAGAGTCACCGAACATTGGGATCTGCTCCTGCAAAATTCCATATCCTCAAGGTTTTGAGTGCAGCACTGTCTTTTATTACTAACTAAAGAGTACAGGATATGCCCAGAGCTGTTATGAGATGAAAAAATAACTGTGGAGGAGGTTAGAAATAGGTCTTTGCTTTTCTCTTAAACATATTGATGATTACCTGCTGCCTTTAGTAATAAAAATATCAATACAGCTCATCATTCTTTCTTTAAGTTGTGGGTATTATTGAAAAGCTATTCCCAGGGGAACAGCTGACAACACTTTGGAGATACTTGTAAATAATCCATTAATAATGAACTCCCGAATCATGAATAATCTACCCATAATGAACTTTGCTGCTTCCCCACATAACCTTTTTTTTTTTTTTTTCCCTCAGGAATACTTCTTTCAGTCTTTTTATTTCCTCCACAGCCTCTGAGTGGAGGAGATGTTCCTTTTACATATCATCAGGCCCCATAATTTGTCATAATGCTACTCAATGGCTCGTCTAAAAAATGTGAAGGGGCACTGTCAGGGTTGTTAGGCACGAAGTTTAACCCACAACACTTGTGGAAAAAGAAAGAAGAAAAGATTGACATAAACTGGCCCCCGGAGCCAGAATAAAATCCAAAAAGGTTTTTTTGAGCAGCAAAGGAGGCAGCACGTTGAATCTCTTTGAGTCTCTGCTTGTCAGAATTGTGCTGGGCTTTGGTCCTGCTTGGAGGAGGGTGTTGAATATACAAGGAACATTAAGAGGATTCTTGTTCATTCCAGTTATCCTTCCAGAGAGAAGAAGATCATGGAGGCCCTGTGAAATACAAAGGGGTTTTGTCATTTCAAGGCAATGCCACGTTCATACCTGTAGGAATTGTCACCTCCTAGCTCTTAGTCCCTACTGGGTGCTCATTTTTTTGTGGGTCTGTCATAACACATCAACTCCAGTCTGATGGACAAATTCAAAGTGAATATTTTTTTTTATCATCTCTTTTTTGTTTTCCTGCTAAAAAGCTTTGTGGAAAGAGGTAAAGGAGATTTCAATCTGCAAGTAAGAGGTACTGCCAGACACCTCTGTGATGGTAATTGTACTCAGAAGTCCAGCCACTTTTGCAAGGGGGTAGGAGGGATGGACTAGGCTGAAATGGGAACTGTGGGAATGCTGAGAGATGAAGTAGAAGAAATTCCCTCCAAGTGCCTGTTTCTACCCCTGCTCTACATCTCTGGGGACAGATGTCATGATTTCCCCTCCATTTTTTGGGTGAATGTGCTTCCCTGTGCTCCACCAATCCACGAGGTGAGGTTCTCCTCTTTAACACTGACAGTAACTTTGGAGCATAAATCTATTACTCATGATTTCTCAGCACATCCAGCTTATTCCCATTCCAGGCAGGGAAAGCTGACTGTATTTGGCACAGCATTTTTAAGGGGTTTGTATCCTCTCAGTGACATTGCAGCTCACCTGGGGACAAAGTTCTGTCCCACTGCAGGAACCCAGGAGTGCAGTGTCTAGCCAATAGCTCTGATTTTCTCATGAGCTTTTGATTGCACCTTGTTTTGCCTGGGTTTTCGTGCTGTCTCTTTACCAAACCCATTTGTCCTTGCCCACCAAGCAAGTCTACATATGCCCACTAAAGAGAATAATCTGTATCAACCTTTATTGTATTTGATTGCAGGGTGTTTGGGCAGTAGTTTTGGATTAGTGTGTTGTGGGGCTTTTTTGTGCCATTTCTGTACCTGCAAGTTAACTCCATGTGGAAAGGTCCTACCATTTTGAAGGGATCTCATAGCAGGGGGAATGTTGCAGAGAACTGGTAAAATCCCAAGAGGATGTAATGCTTGTAGTTGAAAAGAGGGAAGGGATCCTGAAGAATCCGCGTATTATTTAACCTCATAGTGATCGGGTGTGAAATCCCAGGAAGGCTGGTGTGTGATCTGGTTAGAAAGTAATTTCCATTGGCAAAGTGACAGAGTTATCCGGGTCTCTCACAGGAGCTTGTCAGGGCATGAAAAGCTGAGCAGTTTTGAGTGCCACATTATCACAAGTGTCTTTCAAGAGAAATACACCGCATTAGACCTGAGATCACTAGGAGCAGTTGTGAAGGGGGATTTTTTCCTTGCTTCCCATGGTATCAGTCATCTTCATACTCCATCTGCATTTCTCCTGCTACTGGGAGTGCAGCTTGTGAGATTTTTACCGTTCCAGAGATCTTTTAGGCCTTCTGAAGAAAATTGCAGATTTGGGTGCAAGGCTGAAAAGTAACCCAGAGAATAGTGCAGATTCGTGGGAGCTCAGCGCTCTGAGGGGTTTGCTGCTTTTGAAGGAGTGGCTTGATAAAATAGCTTTGACTTCTACAGGGAACAGGATGCTGCTGATACAACCAGTGAGATAAAGCTGCTGTTGATGGGCTGCTTGTAAATTTAAAATTCCGTTCATTTCTCAAGAAGGGGAAATCCTGGCCCATTCTGCCTCAAAAGCAGCCCCATCCCTCTCTCCCAGCTGAAGGCAAGATGGGATTTGCAGTGCACAGTGATATTACACTGCAGCATAACAGCCTTGACAGCTGTGGGTGATGCTGCAGTTCGGCTTCGGCCATCAGGAAAAATCCATAAAGGATCGGGAGCCTTCTGAAATCATGGATGCCTCAGGGTATTGACGATTTCATCTCTGCGCCGGAGGAGCGGGGCCCATCTCCTGAGCTGCTCCTTCTTGCTTTTATCAGGGTACTCCTCTTCCTAGCCATGCTCTCCCTGTCCCCCACCAGCACCAAAAAATAAGATTCTCTGGGTGGATTGATTTGGGGCTCAGCCTTGATCAAATGGCAGCACTCAGCCCCTCACGCCGCCGTGGCTGCGCTGTTAGCGGGGCCTGATTATTTGGATGCTCCAGCAGGAGCTGCCACATCCGAGTTGGAGGAGTGTGGAGATTAACTGGTGTCTGTCCAGCCATTTGTCACACAAATAACAGTGCCAGTGGAGTGAAATACTATAAATCATTTTTTTCCAGGATTGAAACCTTTTATCAGTTGTGTCACTTCCATTATTCAATGAGCGATTAGTAACAGGCGTTGTGCTCGGGCCAGTTAGTGGTGAGCAACTCGGAGCTGTGGCTTGTGAGGGAGCCTGTGGCACCAGCAGCTGATGTAAATTCAGGAGTTAATATTTATCTTGGCAGGCCACATGTAGTTGTTACTCGGGGTTTTGATGCAAAGGTGAAAGGCAGCACGACTTTAGTGAGAGTCTTAATTGATGGCTCGGTCCCTCAGCCACGCGGTGTTTGTGTGGGCCTGACCTGTTCAAAATATGCAAATAGCAAATCCCATCCTCCTTTTCCTGACTTCATTCCAGAGCTAACCACAGCAGCTCCCCAGGGATTTACAGCAACTACAGCTTTTGGGAAAAAAAAAAAAAGTCAAATTACAAAAGTCAAATT
Organism: Cyanoderma ruficeps; assembly: GCA_008694505.1. Classification (NCBI taxonomy): domain Eukaryota; kingdom Metazoa; phylum Chordata; class Aves; order Passeriformes; family Timaliidae; genus Cyanoderma; species Cyanoderma ruficeps. The sequence continues at coordinate 364,159 of VZDJ01000161.1, forward strand.
ACAGGGATGACAACCTTTATGTAAGAGCAGCCACAACCCTGAGCTGGATGGATTTGTCCAAAGATCTGGGCAGATTCTGGGTAAAAGCAAGTCACAAACATCTTCAGCTTCATGGTTTTTGCATTTTTCACTGGTATTGTGAAATTAACAGCACATCTGAGAAGTCCCCCCAGGAGAGCCATAGGTGGTAGCAGCTTTCTGTGGGTGAAGCCCTTGGAAATGCAATACGTGGAGAACAGACAAAATGTTGTCTCTGCCCTTGGAAAGAATTTTTCTGTTGCCACGTGGTGTCTTAGTACTTAATTTTTCCCTCGGAGGAGGGCTGGGTTAAGACTCCTTCCCCAAAGAGACTGAGACGTGTGGAGTGAGCATTGCTTGAGCAGTGAGTTTGGGAAGATAAACTGGGAAGTTTGTACACTCCTTGTGAAAAATCCGTGCTGCCTTGTCCCATTGCTGGCTTTTAGGTTGCACTGCCAGCAGAGTGACATGCTGTCAACTATTCACACCTAACCCTGGCAGGTTGGCTCCTGCTCATTTACACAGGGGATGAAAATTCACAAGGAATTCATGTTTATGTTACATATGCACATATCTGGGCCTTGTATGTTGTTGTGTGCCTCAGTTTTTATTTTCTTAATGTGAACTTTTTGCAGAAGAGGGTGGATGATGTGGATTAAAGGTGAGCAGAATGGGAGATGGTAACAGTAATTCTGATTTCTACTCAGTAGTTTACAGTTCAGAGTAAGTCAAAGCTGCAATATCAAAGTGACACTGATGCCTAACCTGGGCATTGGGAAAATCAAATTCTTCATTTTTTGTATCTAAAAAAAATCTAAAAATCTCCAGGAAATGAGAGCTGGAGGAATTTCATAAATATTGGTGCTCTCTGGGTCCCGCATCAGTCCTGACTTGCTTCCTTGGCAGAAGTTCCCTGGATTCTCCCCCGACATTCTGCTTCCTCCTCAGCCTCCCCACACGATGCTTTTTTCCCTGGTCTCCCGGGAGGTTGGGCTGGGTGACCCTTCCATGACAAAGGCAGCTTTGCCAGGAAGGCTCTCAAAGCCGGGCGGTTTTGATGTCCCATCAAGCGGGGTTTGTTGTCACAGGTGCCACTCCCGCCAGGTGTAGTGTCCCTGGGTGTCCCCTTTGATCCTGGGTCCCTCTGGCTGCATGGTGCAGGGCTGGGAGGGGCAGCTCCTTCACCGGGTCTGGTTTCCAGTGCCACCCCAGCTGCTGGTGTCACCTGAGCTCTGGTGGCAAGCGTGACACTGACCCCAGGATCAAGATAATTGGATGGAAATGCGGATATCTTTGAAATTCCAGAGGGTCTGATACCGTGGGTCAGATGGAACAGGCTGCCCAGGGAAGTGGTGGAGTCGCCACCCCTGGAAGTGTTCAAAAAATGAATATTTGTGGGACTTGGCTGTTGGGCATTGTGGCATTTGGGCAAACGTTGGACTCGGTGATCTCAGAGGTCTTTTCCAACCTCTCTCATTCTGTGAAATCTAATTGTGTAGCCACAAAAAAAAAAAAAGGAATTCAGTAGAAGAGAAAAAGTAAAAGATAAGTTCGTATTTAGGGCTGAGGCTCAGATGTAATGGCACACACTGCTCTGTTATAAATCAAAAATAAGCCAGGGTGCACTGTACACTCCTGGATAGCTCTGGTAATTAATGCCTGATGATTACAAGTTATTCCTGTCATATTTCCAGTTGTAAAAGACGTGAGAAAAGCAATGGAATGGAGTCAGAAGCTCTGCTTGCTCACTGCTTTGCTCACCTGCAGTAAATTAACAAAGATTTACTTCAATAAAAATATTAAAATGCATTTAAGACCAATTTTCAATAAGCGCATTGGGAGGGGTTGTTTTACATTTGAATCACTAGAGTGGGGCAGCTGGGGTTTACTGTCACGTAGCATTAAAAGTGAAAAAAATCAATGGTGATCTTGACAAATCCCATTTTGTCAGGGAAATATTTTTGTTTCCTCTGCAGGAAAACCTCTTACGGTTGTTTAGTGGGTTTTTTTTCAGTCCAGATGTGTACAAAAAAAGCCGTGGCAGGGTGACAAACTGATTCCCTTAATTCCATAATAGCTCAGCTGGCCTGGTGAAGTCGACCAAAATTGGAGGAACTAACCTTAGGAATGAGAGGCTGGAATGCTCCCAGCCAAGGGCTTGTTTTGCAGAGCTGGAGCTGGGGGTCTGCTGATCACAGCCAAGCCATTCCAGCCCCGTTAGATAGCAGGAGTCAGAGTCATTAAATAATTATACCTTTGATTAGCTGCTTTAACTGTTCATTGCCTTTGAAATATGATAGTATAATTTAAAGCTTTTATTAAAAGACAATTTTTCTAGGTGGTTGAAAAGGATTTTTTTGTGTGTGTGTGTGTGTAGAAAAGAGCCATAATTTTCTGCTTCAGATAATGAAAAACTGAGAAAAATGTTTCCAATTACCGTTTCCTTTTTGTCAACTGGAATCTTGTATGTTTATAGTGTATTGGAAAGGCACTGAAATCGTTGAGTGGGTCCTTTACCTACTGCAGGAGTTTGGATGGAGAACTATTGCAAGGGGGGGGGGAAGAAAAAAGAACTAGAAACATTTTTTAGAAATGTTTAATTAAAGTAGCTTTTTTCCCCTGTCACCAGCAGAAGTATGAATGTGTTTTCATTTTTTTCCCCCTTCATCTGAAATGTTCAAAGCTGAAGAGAAGCCAAACGTAATTAACTATTAATATGATTTGAAGTATTGCTTTTGGAGTGTTTTGTGGGCTTAACATGGAACATGGGAAAGGATTTCAGTTGCAGAGGAAAAGAAAGAGTTGAGAGTTTTTTGTACCAGTTTTAGTTGCGTTTGGGGAAATTTCTGTAACTCAGTACTTCTCTTTAAATTTACTTTACATCAGCTTGGTTTTTTCTGAGTGTTCTGGAGTCCAAAAAGGGCATATTAAGGGCTGTTGCCATATGAAGTATTTTCTATCTCCCCATTTTTTTGGTCTGTTGGGACATATGTCCTAAATAATCCCTCCTGCTCCAAACAGAAATGTTGGAAAACTTCAGGGTCACGTTCAGATGTTTACAGATGGTTCATTGTGAAAATCTGGTTTAATAAATAGAAAAATAGTGAACATGCTCATCATCCCTTCCCATGGCAGGGGTTGGAACCTGATGGTCTTTAAGGTCCCGTCCAACCCAAACCATTTTATGAGTTTGTGTTTTGTGTAAGATCCATCCACTTGGTGGCATTTTTTTATTTTAAAATTTAGTGTGAGACAGATCTTGAAGTGCCACGTATCCAGTTCATTTTACTTAGATATATATATTTATGTATAGATGTCGCCCTGATCTCTTTCAGCCTTCTGATGTTTGCATTTTTCTAGTGGAGTTTCTCTCGGACTTTTAAGTAAACAAAAGTGATGTTTTGGAAGCTGTTCTTCTTGTTTATCATTCCTCTCTGGAGGAGGGAGAATTGATGGACTTGTAGTTTGACCAGTGTGGTTGGAGAGGTGTCAACCTCGTTTGTCCAGTCCCTGGTCATTGTCCAAAATCCATATAAACCCAAGTAAAAAATAAAGCTCTCTCTGTCTTTTTGCTCTGACACTGACTGCGTGAGTGTCCTTCATTTCATGTCCATCTAGCGACATGTAAATCCATATTAGATAGGCCTGGGGTTTGATTGGGGGGTTTTTTAACCCTTTTTTGAGGAATTTTTGTCATTTCTGCTTCCACATAGGATAAGACAATGTCAAGCCCCTTCACAGTTGCAGAGACGAATTTTCATGATCTGAGAATCTCCTGAGCTGCATCTTAATGAAATCATTTCAATCCTCTGACCAAAGCGTGGGGTCTTGTTGGACAAGTTGCTTCTCTAGAGGAAAGGAAACTCCCCAGCCTGCCCCTGATGTGCCCACACGTGCAGGAAAACTCGAGGATGAGCAGGGCAAGGAAGGCCTGACGTTTATCCCTAAATATTGAGCTCTGCCTTCTGTCTACCTCTTACAAATCGATTTTCCTGGGCAAATGTCACGCAGGTGTTACCTGGAGAAGCTCCCCTGGCCTGTGCAGTGGGAGGGGGATTTTCCTGAGCCACCTCCTCGTTGGTGGGTTGGTGCCAGGCAGGACAGGGCAGCGTTGCCGGGGCTCCTGGCCGCTGCCGTTCCCATCACGCGGGCTCTGGAAACACATGACACGCCATTCCCCTTCCCCCAGCCTGGGTGCAGAGATCCTATTATTTCTGATAATTGATGCTGAGGGCTGTGGCGTGCCTCATTTAATCAGCAGTGCTCAGCACACTCCAGGGATGTAATTCATGCAGGCTGCCACCTCCAACATGGCTGGCGAGGCTCGGACACACAGCCGAGCGGCCACGGCAGCTTTTAATCAGCTGTCTGAGGACTGTTGGTCTAATCAGCAAAGAGCTCTGTCACAGCCACACCAGAGGTGACATTAGCACATCTGGAATTCCTGGCTGCAGCTCTGGAGGGAGGTTTTCAGGGTTAGGCTGTACAGGTGGACACCCTCCCAGGAATAAAAATGTGTTTTCTGCTCATCGAAATCTAAAAAGGAACTGAATTGGAGCAGGTTGAAAAGGGTTAATGCAGTGTTTTGTTGCCTGTAGTGTCCTGAGCATCCTTGGAGAACTTCCCAGGTAACAAACAGATGTGTCCTGAGATCACACATGGGTTTAAACCCTTCCTACAGACACCTCCTGCTTTTGGAAATAATGCTATGTGATCATAGTGGCAGTAAACATATTTACTACAGAACCTGGCTAATCAAAACTAGGCAGGACAAGCAGATTCATTAGCAGAGAATAAATAGCGGCCCCATTAAAGAAAGCAAACACAGAAATTCTGTCTGCAAGGGGCTGCTCACAGCTGTAAAGTTATTGCCTGAGCAAATACAAAGAGAGGTGGTAATTGGGAGTGATTAAGTTTAATTGATTCCCAGTTCCTCCATATCTTAACAAAAGGCTGTGCTGGAGCCTCGTTTCCTCCATGTACCGACATGCCTCTTCTCACTCTGAGATGTGCAGGTGTAAAAGCTTATTTTACACAAATTGGGATGGTTCAGCTTACGGGGAGCACTCAAAAGCATCAGCAAAGGGATGTTCAATGTTCCCAGATCCATCTGGATGTCCTGCCAGAGCTGCCACCACCCTCTTCATAGGGACAAGGGAGATTTCTCCACTGAAAGGGTGGTCAGACATCAGAGCAGGCTGCCCAGGGCCGTGGTGGAGTCACCATCCCTGGAGGTGTTCACAGTCTGGGTAAATGTGGCACTTTGTGGTGTGACTTAGTGGCCATGGTGGTGTTTTTTCGGGTGCTGGGCTTGATCTGGCTGGGGCAGCCACAGCTTCCCTGGATCCTCAATATCCCAGGAGCAATACTGTTTGTCACTTCAGTAAAAGCTACATTAAATACTGGCAAGTTGTTCACTTCGTTCCAGATGTTTGAGGCTTGAGAAAATTTGCCTGTTTTTTCTTCTGGAATCTTTAGTTAGAACCCCTCTTGGTGGTGTTTTTGGAAGAAAACACACTTCCAGAAATTACTCCAAAATCAACCTACCTTAAAGATCTTTTTTTAATTAGGGAATTTAGCTGTTAGATAATGAAGTATTTCTTACAGCATTTTATTGGTCACCAGTTGGGGTTTATTTGACTGAGCTTCTATATGATATAGAAAGTAGATTTGGGTAATAGACATAGATACAGATGTATAGAGAGATATAAATTATATGGATGATAGAGACAGAGATAGAAGTATAGATTGGATGGATGATATAGATATAGATATATAGATATAGATATAGATGTAGATATAGNGCAGGAAGTGAATCCAGAGCAGACAAACTGAATATCCTGGAAAATAATTCAAAGCCCAAGCAGGCAGATGATGAGCTGCAGGGCCTGTTCCAGCCTGGTTGTGGGTAACAACAGTGTGTAATTCCAGGGCCAGGCAGGGTAGGATGGCTCTGCTCTCCCTGGCACATCAATCACCCTGCAGAGGCTTTGCTTGGCAGTGTCCAAACCATTATTGAGTCCTCAAAGGCAGGAGAGCACCTGGAGGAAGCAGGCAGGAGCCTAATCGATGCCAAAGGATGCACGTGGATGTATCGGGACCTCAGCATCTCTGTGGAAAAAGTGCATTTGTTTAAAGGGAAGGGAAAGGCCTGACACTTAACACATTAAAATGGATTATTTCATCAATAGGTTAATAGAAAAGCAGGCTGCAGGTTCACTCCTGCTCGCACAAACGTGCCATTAAAGTGTGAAAAATGGGAAAGGTGCTGGGAAAGGGTCTCCGTGCACTGGAGACCATCTTCCCTTTCAGAGGGGTGCCAAACCTCGATTTTGCCTATTTATATGTAAATGTTTCGGAGGAAAAACAAGTTTTCTGCAGGGCAATTGTGCCTCTCTAGTGCGGAGACTTCTTAAACAGGTCTTAAAATGAGAGGGTTTTTTCAGCTTGAAGGATGCACCCAATGAAAACACTTTCAGGTTTGATGATGTCACTGAGAATCCAGTCTGTCTTTTCAGTATGGAGCATTAAAGCCTGCAGATGGCTTTATTCAAATCATACCTGGCTTAGCAGTCAGGGGGGTTCAGGCAGTGCTCCTCCAGCTTTAATTCTTCAGCTCCAAATGGAGCTTTTTGTTCGAGCCTGGAATGATTTCATGTCACTGTTCCTTTTCCCTGTGAGCAGCTGTTTGGTCTGAGTTCTGTGGGGCATTGCAGAAATTCCCTCCTAAATATTGAAGGAAAAATTTTAAATTATTGTGTCCCGGTACTGGCTGTGTTGTGGGGCGCTGATGACGTCCTAAAGAGTGAGGGACATCTGTGGTGGGAAGGAGAAGGGTCTGAGGTCCTTTAGAAGACTTCTGAGTCCAACCACCAGCTCAGCACCACCACTGAACCCTGTCCCACATCCAGATGCCATTTGTACACTTCCAGACATGGTCATTCCAGCAGGTCCCTGTCGCTGCAGGTGCTGTTGGGTGTCCTGGTGTACTCAGATGTTTCATCTGGTTCCTGTGTGATGAGACCCAGCCTAACCAAAGCGTTCCAAAGATGCTGAGGAAGGTGAAAACGTGCTCTCCCCTGATGAGCCCGGGAACAGAGTGTTTTTGAGCTGTATTTTCTGCTAATTGTGAAGCAGCAGCTCAGAGGATCTCAAAGTCTGGGTCAATTCTAATAGAACAAGGGTGTTGCTGTCGTTCTCTCTAAAGAAGAGACTTTTTTTTTCCCCTCCTTTCCAAATAGACACTTTGATTTTGCAGTGAGGGAGAAATTTTGGAGCAGCCTAGGATAGTGATGGAGCAGCCTAGGATAGTGAAGGTGTCCCTGCCCGTGGCAGGGGGTGGGACAAGATGGGCTTTAAGGTCCCTTCCAACCCAAACCATTCTGGGATTTTATGGTTCTACTTGCTCTGAGCTCAATGCAACAAACATTTGTCGGTACAAGGATTTAAGGTCATTACATCATCACCTCAGTTTCTGAAGATGATGATGTAAAAAGGTGGTTTAAGGGTGAACTCCAGGCACCAAGTGTTCCCCACAGGCTTTTGAAGGAAAAGGAGCTCTTGTCTGGCTGTGTTTTGTCTTCAGTTAAATCACATTTTACAGTAGCTGTTTCGTCCAGTCCTGTATCTTCTGCACAAATACTTCCTGCCTTTTTTTTTTCCCTTTTCCTTTTTTCTGTGGGTTTTTTTTTTGTTTTGTTTTGTTTTTTGTTTTTTGTTTTTTTAACTTCTGCTGGTCCCTTTTTGTCTATTCCAGTAGCAGATCCATTTAATCTTGTCAAATCGTGTCATGTTGTGGTGACTGAAAGAAGAATCACTCTGAATACGAGGTTTTCCACATCAGCTGTGGATTGCAGGGGCTGACTGGTCCTTGTGTGCATTTTCTGTGTTTAAGCTCTTCATGTGTGAGCAGGCTCGTGCTTGTATTTTACTTCACATGCTTTTTGATGTTTCTTTTCTCCCCTTTTCCATTGAAAAAAAAAAAAAAAGATTTTTTTC
>VZDJ01000161.1:372186-435365 GCA_008694505.1 Cyanoderma ruficeps
TTTTTTTCTTCCTCCCCCCCCCGCCCCTTCTTTTTTTCTTTATTTTTATTCTCTTTTTTTTTTCTCTCTCTCTCTCTTCCCCTCCTGCTCTCTGGACGCAGCCAAACGCAAAGCTTGGAAACTAAACCGTGTTGGTAGCCTGCGAAATATTTACAGCAGCAGCAGCACCAACACCGAAGGTAACAAACCCACCCGTCCCAGACAGACACCTCCTCTCTCCCCCCGTTTTTTAACCCACTTCTCCAGAGTTTCGCCCTCCTTGCCTCTGTCCCTTTCCCCCTGGAAATGAGATTTGCCCCAAGCATGCGTGTTTGTTTCCACCCCGTGTTTGCAGAGTCATTCCACTTGGTCTTTTCATCTTTCTGTCCGTGCCTTTTATTTTGCCATTCATGTTCCTTTCAGCTTACTTAAATTTTGACCTTTCCCTCTAGTCGTGGAGTGGTGATGTTTAAATTACTTCAGGAACCCATTTTCTCCTTTTATTTATTTTTTTTTAAGAGATACATATATATATTTTCCCTTTCTCCGTGTGGGCGCTCAATGTAATATTTCCCAAGTTATTACGGTTTTTAAAAGTGTTAGCACCAGGTGTAATGATCTGTAGCCAAATACAATAGTGTGCCATGACATTTAAGTAACAATCTTAATTTGTTTTGTGCAAGCCTTCTCCATAATGCTCTTTGCAGCTCTAATCCAGAGGCGAGACAGTGCCGGGTCATTTGCATGTGCTACTCTTGCTTGTAAATTCTGGATATTGTTGTATTTCTAAAGGTCACCCGGTGCCAAAGTTCACAAATTGACTTACATTGCTTTTTTTTTTCCCCCCCACCCAAGACAGCCGTCATGCCTTTTGTATAATAGCACACGGAATTTTATGTATTTATTTTCCCCCCTCCTCCCCTCTCCACCTTCATTTGAACAACACAATTATCAACTTTCTCTTTTTTTAACATATATATATATATATATTTGTTATTATTACAAATGTCAAAGGTCAGAATGACTCTGAAACGGAGCAAGGAAGAGAGGGAGGGGGGGAAAAAAAACCACCACCACCATCTCCAGCAGCATGGAAGAGGGATGGTGTAAGGAATAGGGAATGCAAAATAGGTCACAACTCAGTAATCTCGCTATAAGGGAGGGGGATTTTTTTTTTTTTTCTCTTCACTTAAGTGCCAACCAAATGGGTCAAGTAATCGCGAGCGCATGCCCTAACACTAATTGACTTATTTTGGAATGATTATAACTGTAATATTTTTCTTAATGTCACTGTTTTCTGGGCTGTTGATTTTAGTGATTGCCAAGCGGTGGCATTAAATCTCTTGTAAATTTTAAATTGCATGCTATTTCTGTAAACAAGTCCCTCTGTTCACATCCTGATCATTAACCTTTGGTGATTTATATCACCGTCCTTTTTTTGCACAATTACAGCCCAGGCTGCTGGCGGGGGCCTGGCTCTCCCTGCCAAAGTGTGCACAGGAAACAGAAGTGGGGTTTTATTCCAGCTTGTTAAGGCAGCTTTTTTTTTTTATTTTTTAAAGTATAATTTTATTTCGTTTCTCAGCCTAAGTGTGAAATTATTGCCTTTCAGAGCTGCTAAACTGGCTGGTCTGAGCCTTTTGTTGTCTTTTCAAATACGATTTCAAAATATGAAAAAACAGAAAGTGACTGTCAGATATATTCATAAGTCTTGGGGTTGTCTTTTTTCCCCAGAGACACTTTAATAATTTTAAATTTTCTATTTCCTGTTCATACCTCCCAGCCCAATTATATATACCTCTGATCAGGTGTGTCTGTTGTTACAGGTTTAGTTCTTGGGAAGCTTGTGATTTTTTTATCTACCTGTTAATAAACTGCAGCAGAGGAACAAATATATGGAATTCCCTTGTGTTTTACAGATCCATTTTTTTTAGGACTTGTTCTAATTTGAGGAGTCTTCTATCTTACTGATCAAACTAAGTACTGAAGGCACCTTGGTATGGAAACATGGTCCTGCTGGCCATGGCCCAAAAAGTTTTGAGACACAGCATCAAAATGTAATTCTAAAATTGGGCAAGTGAATCATTTTTTTTTTTTGGATGTTTTACCCCCGCCAAAAGCTGGAGGTTCAATGTTCATAGCTTTGAGCTGGTACCGTGAGCCCTTGTGTGAGAGCTGGAATGGTGAGCCATGCAAATGTGGAGTTAATGAGCATTGTAAGTATTAAAAACCACATGTTTGGATAATTATGCCTTCAAAAAAGAGAACGATGATGGGAAATGACAGTCCAGAATAACAAATCTGCTTTGGTCCTTGGCACACGCTTGCTCAGTTGCACTCACACCTATTTGCAGAGCAGAAACATTTCTGTCAGGTTCAGCCCCGGTTTGCAAAGCTCTCCAGTCATTTTTAACACTCTCCTGGTGTTTTTGGGTGTTCAGTGTGTGCTGCCAGGTGGGCAGATCTCAGGTGGAGCTGGAGGAAGGTGCAGCCCAGGTGCTGTGGGTAGGTGATGCTGATGCCTTTTTGGGCTACCTAAAAACAGAGGCCAGACAAAATCAAGAGAATAAAAGCTGTTAAATTTATTGAAGGACCTTCAGGTCCATTTTGGGTAGGTGAAACCCCCATTTTTGGGGCTAAACTCAAAAAATGGACAACGGGTCATGGGTTTTCATACTTTTATCAGTTTGGTCCATTTGCATATTGGGGGTTCATCTTCCAATTACAGCATCAAGTAACAAAGTCATTTACCCCAGGTTTGCCCCCCCAAACTCACTTTTCTTTACATCTCTCAGGGCCTGAGGCAGTGAGGTCTCCTTAATTCTCAGGTCTAGAAAGGAATTGTTGTGTCTGACCAAAATGGGAAGACAGTAGCTCACACTGTGTGTGGAGTCTAGAGTTCTACACTAAAGGAGTTCAGGGTTACAAATAGATGAAAAATATAAAAGCTAAAATCCTAAGGCCTCAGTGTATAGGGGGACTCTGTGCTTGAGCATCCCCATCAGAGGGGCAGATCTCTCCTGGCTGTTTCACAGGAAAGATGATCTTTTGGGTTGGATTTTCACCAGGGGTGGGAACCCAGCTGAAGGACTCACCCTTCTGAGGGCGTTACAGAGTCACTGAGGATGGAAAAGCTCTCCGAGGCCACCGAGTCCAACCTGTGCCCTGTCCCCACCCTGTCACCAGCCCAGAGCCCTGAGTGCCACATCCAGGCCTTCCTTGGACACCCCCAGGGATGGGGACTGCACTCCAAGGCCTGACCACTCTTTCCATGGAGAAGTTCCTCCTGATGTCCAACCTGAGCCTCCCCTGGCACAGCTTGAAACGGTTTCTTTTCCCCTGTCCCCTGGGAGCAGAGCCTGACCCCCCCCTTGCCACAAAATTGCAGTTACCTCCTCCATCAGTTGTGTCTCATTACAAGAAATCTTACTCTCATTGATTTGAGAGTTTGCCTAAACCCTTTAGTTTTCAGATTTGGGGGGTTTTCCGTAGGGAGCCAGTGACAAATGAGAACATCCCGTGTGCTCCCTATTGCAGGCAGCCAGGCTTGGAGCAATCCTTTGGTTCTTGAGGGGGAAACATAGGTAGCAGTGAGTTCTGCTTAAAACAAACCCCACTCTGGTTTTGAGAGTACCTTGTACCTGTTATCTGTTAAAATACAGAATTATTTCTTCTAGATCAACAGATTTAAGGCCAGGTTGGACAGGGCTTGGGGAGATCTGGGATAGTGGAAGGTGTCTATGGCAGGGGGTGGAACTGGATGACCTTTGTGGTCCCTTCCAGCCCAAAGCATTCTGTGATTCTGTGATTTTGCTGCACAGCAGGAAGGATTGTTTTAAGGAATTAAATGTCCGTGCTCTGCATCCATAAAGATATTAAATCCTGGTTTTTCTACTCCTCACCATTGCATGGGTGATTTCAGTTGGAATTTTGGGCACTGAGGGAGAACTTTTTTATTTGGATACTCATGAAGTCCCAGGCTACCTTTGGTTCCAAAGCGATGCTGTTGCTGCTGTGGTGCTGTGCCTGTGCAGGAAGTTACATCCTCTCTGTCTAAACTGATTTTTTTTAAATTTTTCAACTTGTGTTGTGTTGGCACCCAAATAAAACATCGAGCTCGTGAGGCTGAGGGTTTCAGCGCCTTCAGCCTTTCACCACCACTCAGATAAATGTGATCTAAAAGCAGAATAAAACTCTTCCAGTGGAACACAACCTTTACCAAGAGCTGTGGGCAAGCGATAGCAGAGCTCCATTGTCCTGATAGGGTTGATTTTCAAAACTAATTAGATTTAGACACTGGGTTTGGAAAGGGGAGAGAAGTATTAGCATAGCCATGCCCAGTGGGACATGGCACAAATATTTCCTTAATTGAGGCTGCTAATAAACATACTTATCTGCCAAGTGAGGGGGGTAATTCACACCGAGGGGCAGAAGGTAAGGAGACCTAACCTGCGTGGGACGTTGTAAACAAATTGTGCCTTGTAAACAACTCCTGTTGCCTCCCGGGGCACCCCAGCAGCTCTTCCCTCTCCTCCTTTTGAAAGGGTGAAGGGTTATGGTGCTTGAGCAGAAGAGACTTTCAGGAGAGGGAGGACGAGGTGATGAGAAAGGAGCTTAAATAGGTCTGGGTGTTACTCGATGCAGGCTTGGCTGGGATTCAGGCTGTAACCTCAGCTCTTGAAGGTGCTTCAGGAGCATTGGAAACAGGCCCTCAAGGGGATTTTGGTGCTGCACTTGACTTCTTGTTCCTGGGAAGTGTTTCATGTGTGAGTGGCACCACCCTCCAGATGTGCATGATGAGTTACTGTTAATTAGCAGCAGCACCAGCGTCCTCTGGTAGCAGACAGCTGTGTTGGGCACAAATGCACGGCCTGCTTGGCCTGGAAGCCAGAAGATCCAGTCTTATTAAGTCTTATTCCTGGTTCAATATTGACAAAATATTCATAAATGCCTCCTAGAAATACCTTAGTATTTAATTGTTTGAAAGCCAGCTTTTAGGATGGGTGTGATTGCCGCATGGCAGAAAGCAGCCCTGGCCTCCCATTGACTTTCCGTGTGGAAAGGTTGGACCAGGGGATCCTGCAGGTCCCTCCCAACCTGATCTGCTAGGATTTTGTGACTTTGAATTGTGCCCACCACTGGTGCAAGGTGTCAGTTGGTATTTATGCAGTTCTTAATATTGAGAGCAGAATAGGTGGGGAGTGGAAATGGAGACCAAGGATTTGTGCACGTCATTTAGAGCCACTCCTGAGAGACAACAGGAGGTGTGAGTGCTTCTGGACATGTGTTTTCCCTACATTCCCTAGACTTAAAATGGAGTTCTCTGGAACAAGTTACGGGCTAATTGTATCCTGTGGTAATTTTCAGAGTGGTTTTCTAAACCTGGTCTCAGCCCCACATCACAAACACGTGGGTAGGGGAAGGCAGTGAGGCCATGCCCTGAACATTTGTTTTTCCTTCCACAATCCATTGCTCCTAAGAAATTTTACCTCTTTGTTTTCCAGAAGTGGGTGGGCTGTGGCAGTGTCTGGTTTTTGGCAGAGCAAAATAAATGTGAACTTGGGTTAAGTGCAGTTGACTGTGGAAAGATGATGGTGAGAAGAGTGTCCCTGGAATCCCAGAATGATTTGAGTTGGAAGGGACCTTAAATCCCATCTCATTCCACCCTTGCCTTGGGCAGGAACACCTTCCACTATCTCAGGTTGCTCCAAGCCCCCTCCAACCTGGCCTGGAACATTTCCAAGGATGGGACAGCCACAGCTGGGCACCTTAAAATTCACTGATTCTGTGCCTGCTTCCCCTAAAAGAAAAAAATCTCTTGTGCTTTTCCTTCCACATCATCACAATCTCGCAGTTTGGGCTCATTTCCCATCCCAGCCACCCTTCCCTCTTAAAAAAAAAAAAAAAAAGGCAAAACAAACAACAACAGCATTTTAGACATCTCCTGTTGATAATAACTTCCAAATGGAAGTTGGTGGCAGCTGGTTCTTCACACTTTAACCCTTCCTCTGCTGCCCTTCNAAAAAAAAAAAAAAAAGTTTGACAGCCTGGACTTGTGTAATGAGGAGGGATTCCTGGTGAAATCAGGCTGATGGCTGAGTTGCTTGCCCCTGAGGATGCAAAATTAGCCCCGTGGGACCTCGTCTGCATAGAAACTGGACACAATTAGTGTAATATCCGGTGTTATTAATGTAGTTTGGAGTAATTGGGCAGGTTGATTTCGACAGGTTGATGGTGCTAAAATACTATTATAGTGGACCTTTCCATGAATAACTGTTAAACATGGAAAACTGTTTAATAAAATTTTGTGATTGGGCTCACAGGGATTTAAATAGCACAACCTATAATTTGACTGAAGAGTAAAAGTGAACAACTTCATCCTCCTGCCTGGATTTTCCCGTTCCTGCGTGCTGTGCTTAAGGACGTACAGGAACAGGTTTGTTCCTTGTCTTCTGAAGGAATTGCCCTGGGGGTGACGTGGAGCAGGCACTGCTGCTTTGTCTCACCGTTCAGGCTTGGGGGGAAAAAAGAAAAAATTGGTGTGTTTAAGCAGAAAAAATTAGAGAAGGTGTCTTCAACCTGCACGGCTTTTTGGGAGTAATTCTGAAGCTTCAGTGGATATGGAATCGTGGAGTTGTTAAGGTTAGAAAAGGCTTACATCAAGTGCAGCAGTTAGTCCAGCAGTGCCACATTCACCACTAATCCATGTCCCCAAGTGTCACATTAACAAATATTTTGAAGTCTTCTAGGGGTGGTGACTCCAAGGCCCTTTCCAAGGCCTGAGCACCCTCTCCATGAGGAAATTCCTGCTGCTGTCCACCCTGAGCCTCCCCTGGCCCAGCCTGAGGCCGTTCCCTCTCCTCCTGTCCCTGTTCCCTGGGAGCAGAGCCCGACCCCCCCGGCTGTCCCCTCCTGGCAGGGACTTGTGCAGAGCCACAAGGTCCCCCCTGAGCCTCCTTTTCTCCAGGCTCAGCCCCTTTCCCAGCTCCCTCAGCCTCTCCTGGGGCTCCAGCCCCTTCCCCAGCTCTGTTTTCTTCTCCGGACCTCAAAATGTCCTTCCAGCCCCACCTGAAAATGCACTGCAGCTCTCCTGGGCTTATTTCTCCTGAGTAAACCAGCTCTGTGTGTGTGTGATCAGCATTATTAAAGAGGAGATCAGAGGGTTCAGTGCTGCTGCAGAGACCTTAACTGTGTTGTCCTAGAGGAGACGGTGCACAGGACTGAATGTGACTCCATTTATTGTGGAGTAGTTCCTCTTAGATCTTCCTCATGAAACCCTGAAAGCTCTGCTTGATAAACGAGGCTTTGTCCATGATTTATTCATGGCGTTTTGGGTAATGTTTCTACCTGTTTGTTTGGAGCACAGTGTTGCTAAAATGGAGCAGTTGTAGCTGTGCGGTTGCATCATTCATCTTTGACCCAAGGGAATGATGTGGAGCTGTCTCAGGGGGGTTTAGGTTGGATTTTAGGAAAAAGTTCTTCCCCCAGAGCGTGCTGGGCACTGCCCACGCTCCCCAGGGAATGGGCACAGCCCTGAGGCTGCCAGAGCTCCAGGGGCATTTAACATTTAACATTTAAAAGAGCTCTCAGGGATGCACGGGGTGGGGTTGTTGGGGGGTCTGTGCAGGGCCGGGGGTTGGACTTCAATCCTTCTGGATCCCTTCCAACTCTGGATATTCCATCTCTTTTCCCACTAACCCCATGCGCTGTTTTTCAGTAAACCTGCTGCTTCAGATACCCTCCTGCACCTGGAAATAACCTTCAGCTCTGTGATAGTCCCCACCTCAAGGTGCCAAGTTGTCACAGGGCGAAGCTGGATGTGTCCCAATTTAGGAACACTCGAGAGAGCTCAGGAGACAGCAGTTGTACAAAACTCTCTAATAATCTTTATTTTGACTCCAATATTTACAGATATGTACAGAGGTCAAGAGGTTGGCTACACAGGTCACCACCCCTTTGACCTGGATGGTGGACACCACCATCAGTCATTTCTTCTCTCACAGGAGAAGTATGTAAACATTTTAAGAATAGACATTATTTACATCAGGCTACGTGTGAACGTTCTACAGAAAGACAAAGAACAGAAAAACTCAGGCAACACCGAATCACCTGCTGCTGTTTTTGAGGCATCCTGACAGCAGTGCAGGTGCTGGCCTTGCTGACACGGAGCTTGTCCAGGAAAACCCCTCGTCCCACAGCTTGGGAGCACCCCTGCCAGCGGGCAGCAGTGCTGTCTTTAAATGTGCTGCTGGACCTGTCCCTGATCCTTGCATGTTTATGGATGATGAGGGAACACAGTCGTGTCATGGCTCTGAATATGTAATAAGTCATTATGGGACAAAATGTTCCTTCTGAAGCTCGTTATGGCTGACGTTCACCAGGATTTTGTGCTCTATTATTCTTTTCCTTTCATGCTTTGTGCCAGCCCTTCCCAATTGCACTTGCTCTGTTTCAGCTTCCTTGATTTTTTTAATTTGGCATTGGTGTCCCATGTGTAGGTGGGGTGCGTGTCCATTTATTTCAGTTCTGCTGGTATTTCCATGTGCTGCTCCTCTGGCCTGAATACTTGTCCTTATCCTGCAGTAGCCCTAAGGATATTTCACTGACCCTCTCTCCTGGCTTCTCAGATCATTTTCTCATCTCCCATGTCGGACGTGGATGTTGAATAGGTTGAACTGATTTTAATCCTGTGTTATAGCCCAGTAATTATTATTATCCCAGTATTTATGCTGTAGAGGAGAAAATGTCCACATCTGCTTTAATATATCTGTGCTTGTAAAAACTGGCTGAAAGAAGAGGGTAAATTGTTACTTCTTCTGTATTGTCAGCCCTTTGTGGTCCATTCATCTTTTATTTTGTGGCACCCTTTGATTTTTACATTATGCAGCTTTTATCACCTCAGGTTCAAATCTAAATGATGCTTGTTGGCCACTTTATGTTTGATTAAGGTACAGGCTCGATTCCAGACTCACAAACACAGGGACTGAGTATTTACCCAAAGCAGTGCTTTGTCTGCATAGCATTTGGAGAGAAGAAGCAGTGGATCCTGGTGGTTCCCTGGTGCACTGTGCAGGGCAGGATCCAGCCTCAAACCTCGTGTCCAGACCTGCAGTTACAGGGTTTGCACAACCCCAGAATTGTTTGGATTGGAAGGGACCTTCAGGATCAACCAGTCCCACCTCCCTGCCGTGGGCAGGGACATCTTCCACTATCCCAGGGTGCTCCAAACCCCATCCAGCCCGGCCTTGGACACTTCCAGGGATCCAGGGGCAGCCACAACTGCTCTGGGCACCCTGTGCCAGGGCCTGCCCACCCTCCCAGGGAAGGATTTCTCCCCAGTATCTCATCTAAATCTACCCTACTTCAGCTTAGAGCCAGTGTATAACAGAAGTTCTTATCAACCAAGGTTTTGTTCCAGCTACTTTTCACTATCCTTAACTTAATCTTTTCTTCCTATTACATTTCATTTTTTTTTTTCCCAGAGCAAGAAGAAAACTTCGAGTTTATCATTGTCTCTCTCACCGGCCAGACTTGGCACTTTGAAGCCACCACCTATGAGGAGAGGGATGCGTGGGTCCAAGCCATAGAGAGCCAGATCCTGGCCAGTTTACAGTCCTGTGAGAGCAGCAAGAACAAGGTATGGAGCACAGGGTGATGCTGGCAGTAAGCCAGGGGTTGGGTGATCGTGAGGATGACAGCAAATTCTGAATTTTCAGCCCGTACTCCTCAAGGTGTTGTGTGTGTTACCCCCACAGCTGAGCAGGGTTGGAGCTCTCTGAGGGGAGAACATGGCCTGGGAGGAGCAGCTTTCCCCCTTGGAATGCTTTCCTAGGGTGACAGAAGGAATTTGCTCACCTTTCCCGTCAAAACAGATGTTTAAAAGCTGAAATGTCTTCAGCCAATGCTCATTTCTGGGAGAACTTCTGTGTCTTGAGTGCAGGCGTCTGTAAACACTTCACAGGAGAGAGCAAGGTGCTGAGTGGTGATTGAGGGAGAGGAATGGCCAGTAATTGTCCAGAAGTGTAGATCCTTTAACATTACCCACCTAACAGTTGTCTTTCATGATTTTATACTGCAAGGAAGAGACTCATATTTTTAAATGACTGCCTGCTTTCATTGCCCTGGTGTGCCAGAGTAGATCAAACACCAGTAATTACCATCATCATAACACAATTTACTTCCCATTCTGTGTTAAAAAGTGGGTGTATTTCCAGCATGTATTCCTGAGATGGAGGGAAATCACAGCTTACGTGTTTCTTGCTTTGCATGGGTTCCCACATTCTGATATGTGTGTGTTAGCAGAGCGCAGAAGGGGAAGTTTGTATATCAACACTACATAAAAAGATTAATGCAGAAGGATAACGAGTGGCTGGGCAGTGGCTCAGAGAGGTTTTTCTTGCTGGGTTCCCAAAGCATGTCAGAAGAACTGGCTGGGACAGCAAAGGGCAGTTGGCTGGACAGGTTTAGCAGATGTCCCATGGAAGTTGTGTCTCCACATGGACATCCACGTGTCTCCACATGGACATCCACAAGTCCTGCTTAAATCACTTAAATCGCACCTCAGGGAGCTCTCAAGGTAGTTTAGCAGGCTAGAGCTGACCTGTACATCAGGAAAGTCTCCTCAAGCAGTGGTCATGGGCAGGTCATCGTGGGGAGCATTTAAATGGGAGCCGGCGGGTGAAATCTGACCTTTGGGTGATGAAAAAGTTCCAGCCCTTCCTGCAAACCGTCCCTCAGTCTTCATTAGCACAGGCATCAATAAAAGAAATCAATCTTGTAAAATAATATTCTTATCTCATTTATCTCACGAAGCAAACCTACAGTGTGACTGCTGCTCTTGGGAAGAGCAGTGTTCATCCTCAAGCTCGATTTCCCTCTGTTAGAATCCAGGCTGGAGAACCCAAAAGTCTTGGAGATGCCAAAGGATCCTTGAGAGGCAAATCAAGGCTTGAGGCTCCGTGACTGTATTCATTTGACCTTGGTGTGAGCTTTGGGGGTTGCTGTTCCCTCAGCTGACAGTTGTGTCATTTGGGGGTTTGGGTTCTTGCTGCTCATTCGTGTCTCTCACTCCTGCAGTCCCGCCTGACGAGTCAGAACGAGGCCATGGCCCTGCAGTCCATCCGGAACATCAGAGGCAATTCCCACTGCGTGGACTGCGAGGCACAGAGTGAGTACAGCCTGTACCTGCCTGCAGCTCTCACCTCTTCTTCTTGGCCAGGACTGGGGGAACACCCAGCCCTGGCCCCCCTGGTGTCACATCCCCTCTGTTGTTGGCACATTTCTGCTTCATTAAGGAGTTTGCTTAGCCAGAGTTGTTTGATCTTCATTTATTCTCGATATCTGCCACATCAAGTGCATCCTGATTCTTTCCCCTCATTGTTTCACGTTGAATGTCAGCATTTCTGTGGTTCACTTCTATGAAAAGGCAAAAAGTTTGCTGTGTGACATCATTCCCTTCCCTTTCCCTCCTGTTTTGGGTGGTGAGGGCACACGTGCAATGGTAATATTTTCAAAGGGGTAGAGCTTGATTGCTGTTTTTTTGGGTTGGTTTTTTTAGGCTTTGCTCGTCAGAAGAAACCAAAGTCATTGCTCATTATATCTGGATACTAGAAAACTGATTTTGGAAATTTTTTTTTTTTCTTCCCTTTTGTGTTTCTTTCCTCCTTTTTTTTATTTTTTTTAAAACATTTACTTAGTGTTCAGAAGAGTGTTCTCAGGAATACTTTGAGCTGTGCTTCACCTCACTAACCCCGACTGAGGCCATTATTCTGGTGCTCTTTAGTTCCAGGGGTTTGCAACAAAGCCACAGAAAGGAAGTTCTCTTGCTCTAAAGCAATTAGTTGTAGAAGCTGAAGGACTGAGAACTTGTGCATTTTTATTTCTTTGATATTTGGAAGTCAGAACTTTCCTTGTGATTTTTACACATGCAATTTACAATGGAAAAATATTCACTTATTTTTCCTTCGGGTGCGATTTTTATTTATAAAGGTTGGCCGCTTGGGATTTTGACTCGTGATCCAAGCCATTCTGACACCCCGGTGTAAAAAGAGCATTTGTACACAAGTGCAGGTGCTTTTGCACCAACAGTTTGGTCTCTGCTTTCACTCTGAGTGATTCAGTGCTAAACCAGGGAAGAGCTTGGTTTGAGTGGTATTTTAGCACCTGGAGGCCAAAGCGAGTCTTGTTTATTAGTGTGCCTTCATAGTGACCTGGCAGTCCTTGGGATGTCCCCCAAAGCTTTGATGCAGCTCGGGAGGAGGGCAGGAAGGGTGCTGTGCTGTGGGTAAGGAGGAGGGGGTCTGGAAATACCCACATGGGTATTTAGCTCATTTTGAAGCACTCAGTGCTGCCTCTGAGCAGCCCACGGTGGGAGCGGTGCCAAGCCCTGCTCCACTCTGGGTGCCATTTTCCTAGCCTTGCTAACTAGAGACATATTTATAAAACACACAGATATATCTTCATGTTTTTATTTATGGAGGGGTTATATTATATGTCTGTAAGATGCGATCCCTTCAGTGCAGACGACTTCCACACCCACAACATCCTTCTGATCCAGCTCAGCTCCACCCAGACTCCACACTATCCCCCAGGCTCGTGTTTCTCCCCCCAGCCATGCACATATCCCAGGATTTATGCAGCCAGGCTGGATGGTTAATCAGGAAAACGCTGGTGCAAGAAAGCAGCGCTCTTTTTGTTTTGCTTTTTTGGGTTTTTTCTCCTCCCCAGCCAATCTGGTTTCCAGCCAGATTGCTCGTGGGTCAAGCTGGCCCCCGTGTGAGGTGCCAGCAGCAGGGATGTGCCAGGAGCACGTTGCTGGGAGAGGGGAGAGAGGGACAGCCCATTCTGGCAATGCTCTGTCGTGTAGCTTTTATGGGGGGATGGTTTTGAAATCTCAGCTGGGCTTGTTTGTCTTCTCAGAGATAATTTATACCCTCTCTGACTCCTCTTGCTGTTTGACCTTCCCGATTTTTAGGCCACTGTTGTTCCTTTGGAAAAATGTGAGATATTTCCAAAGCAATGCATCTTAAAATGTAAACACACACCCACAGGAGGTGAACCTGAGCCTTCTGCTTTTTCTCCAGGGCTTTGCTTTATTCCCTTGCCTCCCTTCCTGCCTTGCCTGGGCAGGTCCTTACCCCCGGAGCACTTAACATCACAAACCCCAGCACTCTGTGGAGCTCTGATGCTGTTTGCATCTCCACAGAGCCAGATGTTTGGGAGCACAGGAGTGTGAGATGCTGCCATCCCTCAGCTCTATTCAAGAGCCATCAATCTTCCACTTCAGAAGTCTCATTCTTTCTGGAGCTCTTTGCCTTTTGAGCACTTGATGCAGCACTTTGTTTCACCAGGGAATTCTGCCTTGTTGGATGTTAATCCAGCAGCTGTGTGCTGCCAGCATCCCGGCCCTTTGGCAGCCTCCAGCTAAAGTTTTTCAATATTCTCCTTTTAGCATTCCCATCCCAGAGCAAGAGAAGAGGCAAAGTGCCCTTTAGGAGCTGGAGTTTGTGCCCAAGATGTGATTTCATCTTTCAAAAGCAAACTGGTGTTGCCTTTTCCCAAAGCAGCAGAGTCTCAGTGCTGACTTTGTCTGGAGAAGCCACCCAAGGTGATCCAATTGTTTAGGCAAGCCCACCTGAATTTCTGGATTTTGGGTCTGGCAGAGGGTAAATGTGAGTCACCTCTTTCAAGATACCTAGAGAACATGGAACATCAGGTCTTTGCTGTTTTAGGAGAAAATAGGGTTTAAAAACATGGATTCTCCTCATGAGTTTTCCAGTCCAGGAGTCTGGTCACTTACTCTGGTGTATTTTGTATTTGAAAACCAAACACCACGATAATAATTTGTGCAATCTTGTCCTACCCGTCACAAATTTCAATTTTTCATGCCAAATACAAAAAAAACCCACAAAACCTCTCAAAGAACAGAAGAGTTGCAAGCTTTTCTCTCTCTTCTGCTGCAACTCGAGATGCCTTCACCCCTGCTTCTCCTTTCCCTGGCTCTCCTGCTCCTCCTTCCAGCAGTTCCCTCTGCCCAGCCCAGGGATATCTTGCAGCTGCTGACCTCAGGAAGGTTCAGCCTTTCATCAGCCTCCTTGGATGCACAGGGATGCAGGAGACAGTGGGGAGGAATTGTTTTCCTAAGAGAGTTTTCACCTCCACACAGTGAAGCTGATTGAGGTGGGGAAGAGGTTTTCAGGGAAGGAGTGAGCCAGGTGTTTTTGTGAATATGGACAGCTGAAAATTGTAATCTGGATAAATTCGGTGGTGCTAAGAAGCTCGTTTTTGGTTTAACTAATTTTAAGTAAAGCACCTCTGGCTGCACTGAGGGGGCTTTTTCTTCCTTTTACTGTCAAACCTTGATGCTCACACCTGCCACGTGCTTGTGAGCATCCTCCAATTCAGAATTACTCTCACCATCAGCAGGGAAATGGAGCTGGGTTTGTATCATCTTAAAAGGAAAAAACCCAACTTTGAATAGTTACAGCTTTCTAACCACTTGTGGCGTGAATTGGTGATGACAATTTTCATTTCTATAACGAGCTCAGCCCTTGCCTCATTCGTGTGTTGTCAAATGGCTGAAATTGAAAACAACATCTTGGTAAAATCTCATGGAACTTCCTGGCTGTTGTTTTGGGGGACCCCTTCAGTCGTAGCAGTGCTGGCAGCTGAGAGGCTCTTCCAACCCAAACCATTCAGTCATGCTCTGAAGCAGGTGAATATTTAAAGAATTTTTGCAGTAGAAGATGCCCTACATGTGCTTCAGGTAGGAGAAGGGTTTGGGAGGGAGGTCAGGTCCTTAACACCAGTTCTGTCGGAATAATTGGAATCATGTAAGTTGGTAAATTCCATTCCCTTGCTTCATTCTGACTTCGTGCCTCTTGGAGCTCATTGCACTTTGGATTTTTGTGAGGTAACCCTGGCCATTGCAGGTCAGGGGTGTCATCTGAGTCACAGTTTGCAAATTTCAAATCACTACTTGCTGTGTTCAAATTTATACCAACAAATTGCGATTTTGGGGTTTTTTTAGAGTGTTTCAGGTACACCACTGGTTCCCCCACTGGCAGAACAACAGTGGAGGTGTCTGAAGTGTCACGGAATTAAAGGAGTTTGTTGTAGTTGTTGTACCAAAAGCTTGGAAAGCATGGCAGGAGTTTTGTCTCACCTGACTTTTTGGAGATCTGAAATGCTGTATATCTATAATGTAGATATTAAATTGTGTATAATATAAGACTTGGTATGGACAGGAGCTTTTAAACAAAGGATGTGGTTTTCTGCCCGAGTGGAATAAGATGGGGCATTTTTCTTCTTGGTTGCGTTTTTAGATTTCAGTGGACTGGTTGAAAAATGTCAGTCAGTGCCTTCAGTGAAATGTGGGACTTCACCATTAAAATTATCAGCTTTCCTCTCCTATTTTTTGTCCAAACACGACATTGCAAAGAACTATAAAATGTTTTGTTGCCACATATTTTGGCTGCCAGAAGTAGTTTTTTCGATTGTGAGTTACACAAAGTCGAGATGAGCCTTTGGATGAATTTTTCAGAGCAGAAGGAAACTCTGAAAATTCATTTTCTGTCAACCCCAAAATTTGGTTAGATAGGAAAAAGAATTGCCTGCCCTCTCTAATTAATCCCTGTTTTCCTGCTTGGCATTTGGGGCAGTTCTTTGGGATGCAGGAGTAAGGCATGAAGAAAAGATCTGACAGCAGGGGGTTAGAAAAAGACCAACAAAAATTCCTGTCATGTGTCTTCAGTTGCATTTGTTATGGTGAATGTTTGTTGAAGGGAGGACAATCCATGCAAATCTAGATTTAAATTGCACAGAACAGTGGGAAAAGAGTTCTGAACCGTGTTGGGAAATGGAATTTCCCATCTTGTGCCAGGTCTGTCCCAGTCTCACCCTTTGTGGGGCTGTTTTGGGTGGGTGGAATCCCTCTGGGGCTGTTTTGGGTGGGTGGAATCCCTCTGGCTCATGCCCTGGAGCTGGGGCTGTTCCAAGTGGGCAGTTTCCATCTTGGTGTTGATCTCACAGATTTTGGAGATGGAAGAGTCAGATGGAAGAGCTGCTGGTAGCTGCTGGTGTATGAGGCTGTTGAGGGAGCTAGTTAGCATGAGATTAGAGGTTTATTGAGGTTATTGCTAGTTAGCACGAGATAATTGTTTCTGAGCTCTATTTTTTTTCTGCTTTTTCCCTTTCAGCTGACTACGAGCAGCTCTGGGTTCCCGAGGAGGGGCTTTCTTTACTGCTTCATCATCCTTTACCCATCACTGTGGTTCTGTTGCCTTTGTTTCTCCTTTCCCCTCTAATCCATAGGGGTTTTTTTGACTGGAGGTGGAGGGGTACATCTTTTGAGAGACCACATTTTATTTTTCTTTATTCCCTGAGGTTTTCCCCCAAGGGTTGGCATCTCCACTGACCCCGGAAGAACCTCCCAGCTACACTTTAGGATGAGACACCCCCCCAGAGCCAAACCCTTCGCACACAAACACCAGCTGGGAGGTTCTGTTGGGTGTTCCCTTGTGCTAATTGCTGCGTCCCCTGTCCTGCAGACCCCGACTGGGCCAGCCTCAACCTGGGAGCCCTCATCTGCATCGAGTGCTCAGGGATCCACCGCAACCTGGGCACGCACCTGTCCCGGGTGCGCTCCCTGGACCTGGACGACTGGCCCATCGAGCTCATCAAGGTGATGTCGGCCATCGGCAACGAGCTGGCCAACAGCGTGTGGGAGGAGAACAGCCAGGGCCACGTGAAGCCTTCCCCAGACTCCACCAGGTGGGTGTTTGCTGCTCCGCCTCGCCCCGCCGCTCCTCAGTCCTCCCTGGTGGAAAAATCGCTGTTTGTATCCTTTATCCATTGTTTATATCCTTACTGCACGCCCAGGAGGAACATCTGTCAGACTGGGGGGTGGCAGAAGTTGAGTGACCTCGTTACTTCCTCGCTCTTGTGAGGGTTTCCTCAGCAGCTCTGCAGTTTTCTGGTGGGTGGGAGATGGAAACCTCCCGCCTGCTTCTTCCTCCATCCAAATTATCCTGGCATGTGCTCCTTTGTCTCAGTGGGCCACAAAGTTCCTGTCTCTTGGACTAGCAGTTTGCCATTAATAATCTCCCTTCGGGGGTTCAGGCTCACTTGGGAATTTGTACCAGGCTGTCAGGTCTTTGGTTCTGCTCAGGGGTGTTCAAAGTCCTGCTCGCTTTGGACTCGATCACGTTTTTTGTGTGTGATTTATGTGAAACCATGACTTTCTGGGGGGTGCTTCCTTTGAGAACAGCGTTTTACCTGCTTCTCACAGCTCCACGCAGTGAAAATCTTCCTGTGATGTCTTGTCCTACCTAAAACTAGGGGGTTTTATGCTTAATTAATCTGGTCAGTGTCAAAGACAGCTGTTTGGAGAATACTTTTTCCAGTTTTGGATCAGGTGGAAAGATCACTCTACCCGGGCCACCTCCTGCAGCAGAGGACTGGGTTTGTGCTGTTGTGTGTAATAAAGTCAACAGTTTCTTATTGCATTATTTCGTTAGCCCTGAAAAATGAATTTGTGGTGCCACCTTTGGTTCGTCTTCGAGAATGAAGCCACTACATTAATCAGGCTGCTTGGATGAATGGCTGTGCATTTAAAAGTGCTCAGGGAGCCCCAAAGAGAGGTTTTGTTCAGGCAGAAATGGGATGTCTGCTCTGTACGTGTGTATTGTTAAACACAATGATTTCATCAAGTAGATTGAAATGAACTTACAGTCGTTACTATCGCCTTAATACAGAGAGTTTAAATTTTTGCACCTCGCGAATGTATGTCGCTCCTTACTGCTGAGGGGAGATGGAGCAATAGTTCTAAACACCTGAAAGGAAAATGCTTGCACTCAATTGGAATTCTATTTAAAAAAAAATAAAAATCATATTATTTCAGTAGTCATATAATAAACATCATGAAAAATCTAAAATCCATGTGACTGTGATGAAAAGAGCACCATCCATTTCAATTAATAGTTCATTTGGGATTGAATTTTACTTCTAGAAAATCAGGGTTTTTCTCTTAGTATTTCATACTCTGGGCTTATTTTAATTCTCCCACTTTGTTTCTGTGCTTCTTCCTGGTTATATTCACCCGATTCTGATTGTCACTGATAGCGCTGCACTTTTTCTCCTGCACTGCAACACTTTTGGACAAAAAGATTCATTTTATAAATAGGATTTCCTAGCTCTGTGTCCAGGTTAACGCTTATGTGATAGAAGAGGTGCTAGAAAAAGTAGAATTAGGATGATTTGGAAATTTTCCCACAAAGCAATTGCAATCTTGCTTTGCTGCTCCCATTCCTCTGCTCTTTGCAGCAGGGGCTGAAATGCAATCTTTCACATAAATACCGGAGAGTTCTGCTTTTTCCAAGTGTGTGCCTCCTTTTGTGCTTCCCTTTGGTCTCTGCCAGCATCACAATCCTTCTGTTGGAGCTGTTGCAAGAAAATAAATTCAAGTTCTTCAGGCAGAGGCTCTGCTTTCCACGTTCTCCCTGCAGTTTGGAGTTTTGCATGAGGAGTTCTACTGGAAGCAGCTAAAATGGACCCAAAAGGAGGGTTAAACAAACCTTCCTTTTGTTGTTGATGAAGGACTGAAGGGGGAAGTGGTGACTCCAAGACACTGGAGAGGGACTTTGGACAAGGGCACGGAATGACAGGACAAGGGGAAATGGCTTCCCACTGCCAGAGGACAGGGGTAGATGGGATACTGGGGAGGAGAAATCCTTCTCTGGGAAGGTGGGCAGGCCCTGGCACAGGGTGCCCAGAGAAGCTGTGGCTGCCCCTGGATCCCTGGAAGTGTCCAAGGCCAGGCTGGATGGGGTTTGGAAAAACCTGGGACAGTGGCAGATGTCCCTGCCCATGGCAGGGGGTGGAACCAAGATGATCCTGAGGGTCCCTTCGAACCCAAACCGTTCTGGGAATGTGATTCTGTGATGGGCCTTTAACAGACCCTTCTAGAGGGCATCAGGTGGGTCTCACCTTTTCATGTTGTGTCTCTCTGTTGGAGGTGAAGCCATGAGTGGAAACCCACAGATTTTCTAGGGGAGCAAAAAACAAAGTAATGAGCTGCTCCACAAATACTGAATGGTTGGGCTGGGAGGCTCGAGGAGTGTTCACAGGCTGGACTAAAAGGAACCTCAGAGTCTTGGCGTGGCTCTCAAAGCAGTCCCTTCAGCCTGGGAGAGGCTGGCACTGATCACTGTATGCTTGCAGTGGCATCCTGTGTGTTTCTGTGGAGTAGAGGAAAGGCTGGAGGGATCCATGGAGATGGTTTTTGGCAGGAGGAATTGCCAAATGCCTACTCTAGGTCATGGCATAATGAAGGAATCTTACCCAGAAAAACGTCACCAGTATTTCTGAAAACAGAGCTATGGCAGGCTGTGAGTACAGCCTCCCTTTAGTAATTTTGCACACTCCAAAATAAGATAATCAAATTCAAGACCTTATCATGGCCTGCACCTTCCTCATGAGGGAAGTTCCCATCTCTTCTCCCTGTGCCCAGGAACGGCTCCTGAGGGAGCAGCTGGAGCTGTATCCGGGCAGGGTCAGGCTGGAGATCAGGGAAAGGTTCTTCCCCAGAGGGTGCTGGGCACTGCCCAGGCTCCCCAGGGAATGGGCACATTCCCAACCCTGCCAGAGCTCCAGGAGGGTTTGGACAGTGCTGTCAGGGTGGGATTGTTGGGTGTCTGTGCAGGGCCAGGGCTTGGATTCCATGATCCTTGTGGAGCCCTTCCAGTTCAGAGTATTCTGTGATTAAACCACACGAAATACTGCTGTCCTTTCCTAGGCAACTCAAATGCACTTCAGAGTCTTCACCCAAGGAAATCATGGGGAAAGATAAACCTGGACACTTCCTTTGAAAGCCAGAGAGAGGTTCTGAGATTGGAGGGTAGGTGAAATTCAAAGCCTTGGAGCTCTTTATCAAGAGGCATTACCCCTCCTGTGTTGGTCAGGGATGTATTGCCTGGGTATATCCTCTCACATTAATACATTCCAGGTGGAATATCCATTTGGACAGTCAAGCAGCCTGGCCTAGTGGAAGGTGTCCCACGGCTGGGGGTGGAATGAGAGGGGCTTTAAGGTCCATTGCAACCCGAACCATCCTGGAATTCTTCAGGCAGATCTCCAGGTTGTTTGGTGCCCCTGGATCGAAGACAACAACCCAGGGTGGCCTCTGGCACTGAACTGGAAGGTTCTGGGAGCACAGGTGTGGTGGGATCTCTAAGCAAGTGGTGCATGGTGAAGCAGTGCTGAGGGTGCTGCCGGGATTTTGGGGAGGAAGGAGGAATAAACACGAGCTCCACTGGCCACCAAAAGCTGGGGAAGCAGCAGAAAACCCAAGCACAGGCAAACAGTTGAGTGTGAAAGGGAACAGGGACCAGCTGGCCCCTGAGCTTTGGTGTCTGTGGGTCCCTGATTAGGTCAGCTCTGGAGAGCTGGTAATTGGTTCCAGCAATTACCAGCAGCCCCGAGAACGCCGCTCAAACTTCGGGAGGCCTGTGACAAATTGAAGCTGACTGCTGGTGAAGGAGTATCGACTTCCCATTCCTAAACAGGGGGATCATTAGTCAAGAAAAGCATCTTTTAATTACTCGCAGCAAGAAAAAAAAGAAAAAGAGTGAAAAGAGGAAAAAGATCTTTGGGTATGGATCCTGCAACAACCGCCAGGTTTTTTTTTCCAAGTGTATTCAATATTAAATTTATTGTCCTGGAGGGGAGGGGGCGAGCGGGGGGAGCTTGCCTGCGGTCCCTCCTTGGGTAATGCGGGTTTAATTTGGAGTGAGAAGTTAAATTAGAGTAAATCAATGTTGCGACAATTAACTGGGGCTGGGGATGGGATCAGGATTTTCCCTCTAATTGCTATTGATACTGTGCAAGCACACTCTCACGGCGCTGCTTTGGAGTGCTGCAGCACTGGAGGAGCCCTGTGGGGCTCAGTGGCTCCGTGGAGGAATGTTGGAGATGTGGGGAAGCCGGCTTGGGAATTCTTTGCCTTTTGCACCAGTGTGTCCGCCTCCTACCAGACATTTAGCTTTTTCCGGACAGGCCTCATTTGTTTGGCTTTCTCCTCTGTTCGTGAGGCTTCTGGTTTGCAGACTCATTTGCCACAGTTGACTTCCCAAAGTAGTGTTGGCCTTTTCCAAATGAGACGCGGTGCCGCCATCCCTTTGCCCACTCTAGATTATCTGCTCCCTCACTCTCCTTCCCTGAGCTCCCGAGGAGTCCATCCCTGTCTCCCTGGGAGTGTTGGGATGGGTGGCACCAGCTGGAAGTTGCTGGGCAAGCTGAGGGAAAGCAGGGTCATATCCATCTCCCAGCCGTGCTTCTTGTTCTGCTACTCAAACAATGCCAAATACCTGCATTAGCTACACACAGGGCTCCACCATTCCACCCTTTTGAGAATATTCACAAACAGGTGGAATGTCCAACTCCATTAAAACTGTGGTTTTGAGTGGAGGGATGAGTGGATTGCAGAAGCTGAGGCACAGTTTTAAGCTCTTTGACTGTGGCTTGGGGCACGAGCAGCAGCTGTGCTCAGGTCTGTTTGGCTCAGCAGTGTCTCTGTTTATTCTGGGTACCAGAGGTTACAGCAAAATCCAGCACTGGCTGAGCAGCCACGAGTTGGGAGCTGGCAGTGTCGGGAATTGACTCTCACCTTACAAGGGAAGGTCCAGTTTGATCCTTGCTCACTAATGAACTCAGCTTAATGGTGTCAGGGACAACATGATGCAGCTGCGCTGTATTGAGCTGACTTTTCCTGTCCTGCACCAAAGCCTGGCTCGTTCTGCTCTGAGGAGAACAGCTGTGACGCCGAGCTGGTCACTGGGGAGTGCCTGGGGTGAAAAATACTACACCTACAAGCCTTCCACGAAAATACAAATCCTTTTCTTTGTAAAAATAATGACTCCTTCACCATCGATACAGGGCAAGCCCAGGGGAGCGGAGCGCTTCACATCCTGCTCTGGCATCCCGGATCTCGCAGGGCTGCCGCGTTCCGTCTCTCCCTCACCTTCCGATGGCTCCTTTTGGCCGTCAGTTTGTGGTGCTGCTGCTCCCGGGTTCCTGGCAGAAGGAAGGGATGGTGCTGTGGGAGCAGGGGTACCTCTATCCGTGATTACCAGCGCTGGCTCCGTGGCGGATCTTGGCCTGATGAGGTCAGTGTTCCGTGCCTTTTCAGCGCTCCTTCCTCCACGCCTCACACCTTGCCCGTGCCACGGCTGGGGGAAGGGGGCGTTTAAAAATAAATTTGAAAAAAAAAAAAGAAAAAGAAAAAGAAAGAAGATTAAAAAAAAAAAAAAGGTTTTATTGTGAAGGGCTGACCAGAACCCATCTGCAGTTGGGTGGCATCTGCTCCCCACATGTCACTTCCCTCATTAACAAGCAATTGAATTAATTAAATGCTACTCAGAACACGCATAACAAGCTACCGGCAGTGTCCAAATTAGCACTGATAATCAAGGATGATTTCCTTTATTATCCTGCTAAGTGGTGTGCAGGCTCTGATCTCCCTGTCTGCCCTCATCTATTTACATACCCCCAGCTTCTGCCTTTAGAAGCTGAGGTTATCTTACCTAGTTAATTTGCCACGATCACCAAGCATGGCGGATTGATATTCCTGCCTCTGCTGAAGCAAACCCCCTCCTTTCTCCCCCTTTTCCTTCCTCCCCAAGCCTGGTCCTTTGTATCTCAAGCTCACTGATAAATTAAAAGCCACCCCTGTGGTCTCTCAAGTGAGTAATAGAGGCAGAAATTTCATTTTGCAACTGGCTGATTTAATGATCCAAAGGGTAATTAATGGCCTGATTATCTTAATGTTAAATATGTCCGGCAGCAATTACTGTGACCTCCCGCTTGTCAAGGTCCAGGCTATGCTCTTCTTTCAATTAAGTTCTCTGGGGCTTAATGGTATGAATAAACTCCTCTGATTCTATCATTCCGGACTCTGAGATTTAAGCGAGCTGGGGGCTCGTTTGGAGTTTTAATCAGCCCGTCTTCTACTTGAGCGATCAGAGTTAACAATTATAACAAGGACAGTTTAACTTTCTTTCTTTCTTTCCGCCGCCCCCTCCCCTTTCCACTTCTTTATATATTTTTTTTATTATTTTTTTTTTCCCCCTGAAGCGCTCGGAGGGGATTTTGTTGGCGGCAGCGGCGGCTTTGCCGGGCCAGTCTCTCCCGATATAAATTATCATGTGAATGCCGCTGTTTTTCCATTTGACAGGCTTAATTAATTGGCAGGAGCGCCCGAAAATGACAGTGCCACTAATTGCAACTCCAAGCCCATCTCTGTCAGGGCTGCGCGCTTGTCAGCGGGCATGCCCCGCTCCTCGCCGCGGCCGGACTCTGTTGACGTTTCCCATTCCGGTTTTCACTTCTCGTCGGGGAACGTGATGGGATGTGATAGCCCAAGATGTGCCTTTGGCTCTTCCAGGCTGGCAGTTCGTGTGCAGGAATGACATTTGCTGCCAATAAAGTTTAGACAGCTGGGCTGCTGCCGGCCCAGCAGCTGCTCGGGGAACGCAGGTTTGACTTAAGGTTTGGCTTAAGGTTTCCGGCTTGGACTTTGGGAAGGGATCGATAAAAACTCGCTCCTGCTCTTCCTGGTGGCTGAACTCCACTGAGCAGCACGGCTCCCAGCGAGCTGGAGTTCTATTAGCTGTGTTTTGGACAGCAGATATTTCACGGAGATAATGAGGAAAATGGATAAATTATTAGTTACGGCGGCATCGCGTTCTCAAACGCAGACGTAAATCGAGAGACTGATTCACTGCTGCCAGTAAACTCCAGGCTGCAGCTGGAGGAGCGAACCCTTCGTGTCCTTCCACATTGGGTTGGTTTGCCATTAAATTTAAACAAAAAAATAAAATTGTAACTCGCCGGTAGCTTCCAGGAGATGCATCTGACAGGAGGAGCTGCGTGAGGCGAGTGGAGCATCAGCTTGGGTGGCTGCTGGTCAGACTCCAGCCCTTTGGAGACCTTGGAAGCTCAAATGCAATACTCCAAAGATGAAAGGCGGTAGCAGTAGTGATAATATTCTGTTTTATTGTCCTTGCAGCTGCTTGGCAGCCCTTGTCACCCAGGAGCTGATCCGGTAAAACACCGGTGCCTGTACGGCAGCCTGGGAGATGCCTGGATGATTAAAAATCAAAACAAAACAACCACAACACCCTCGACCCCGCTTGTCCAAGTTAATGAGTGCTTTAGATGAAATGCTCCCCGGCTCAGCTGCACCTTTCCTGTGTGCAAAGCTGCCTCTGATAAAAGCTCAGGCTCTTGGTAAACAGGAACCTGGTTTGCAATAATTATTACAATTGTTATTTTCCTCGTTGGTGGTGAAAGAGAAACCTGCAAGGGAAGTGCTTCGGTCTTCTTCTTCAGATTATGAAAGCATTTATGAAAAGCCACGGTGCTGTTCTTCTTTTCAATCTGAATAGCAGCAGTACCATTTCACTGAATCCCTGGAAGTGTCTCAGACCAGGCTGGACAGGGCTTGGAGCAGGCTGTGATAGTGGAAGGTGTCCCTTGGAGGCACAGTCAGCTCCAGGTACCTTTATTCTGCTGAGATCCTTGACAAGTTCGGGTTTGCCTGCTCTGTGGATTTGGCTGCCATTTATATTGAAAAATACCAAGTTAAGCTGAAATTTCCTAGGAAAAGAAGCTGGTGGGGTGTTATACTTGGAGAAAAGAATTGGGTTCAGAACTCAAACAAGGAGGGTTTTTTTGGGGAAAGGGGTGTTCGTAAGTTGATAATCAGCAATAGAAATAGTAATTTTTTTCTTTGTTTGTTTGCTGGAATAAGAACTCATCTGATGGGTGGGTGAGTGCCTGTCCTGAAGGTCTCAAAACCGTGTAGGATCTTGGCTTCAAACTTAACTTTTGTTTTAGATACGCACTGATTAGTTCTCTTTTTGTATTAGTTCTTTCCCAAAGACCTACCAGAGCTAGAGAAGTTTGATGACCAATTTTTCAGTGGACTTCACATCTGCTTGGCCAAAAGCCACTTGAAAAGGTCAACTCAGAGCTCACTAACAGAGAGAAAACCATCACTGTGTTCATTAGAAACTTCTCAGGACAATGTGGAACTACAACAGAGGAATGGAAGGGCTAGTTGGAACAAAATTTTGATTTCAGATGGGAAAAAAATGGATGGTGAATTTATAACTTGAGGGGAAACAGGGCTTAGATCAGGCTGATGGCCAAAGGCCAGGATCACTGAAAAGGAGTCAGATGGAAACCACCGTGGGTTAGTTTTTCCTCAGAAAACTCCTTGGTATCATTAACACTGGAATTAAACTGCACACCACGTGTGTGGATGTACATATCTGCTATGCCACAGCACCTGAGGAATACATATGGGCAGTTCCATCTTATATATGGCAAACTAAAAGCAACTGGGAAACGAAGTTTGCTGTATAAAGCATTGGGCAGCCATACCAAGGTGCTCTTTCACCAGCTACTCATCAATTATTTCCAAAAGGAAAAACGCTGGACACTTGTTTGTTCTTGAAATTCAGCTGTTTGCAAGGCTGAAACTTGTAGTAATAGTAGTAATAATAATAGTAATAATAATAATAATAATATAATGCCAAAATAGAGCCATTGAGTTAAAAAATGCCCAATGCCCAACATCAGGTGTTATGAGGTGCTCAGGTCAGATCCAAAAGCTTATCTGTGAGTATTTGGGGAAGTACTGTCAAGCACTTGAGGGAACACCCGGCAGATTGAAAAATACCTGTTCTGTTAGAAAGAAATCTTATGCAAAATATTTTCTCTTTATTTGCAGCTTTTCTGTGTAGTTGACGTTTAACCCCTTCCTTTCTTTCCCCCTGCCCTGAGGTCACATCTGCCTCTCTGCACACCAGCTCTGCCCCGGGCAGTGTAACCACACATCGTTCAAATTGCTTTCTGCCCTAAAGCCACTTTATTCCTGGTTTGTGCTGGGGGAGCTTTGCTCTGTGAATTCCTTCTGATGTTTCTGCATTTTCTGCTGTTAAAGAGGTACCCAAACTGTGGTTAAATCTGAGGAGAGGGTGGGAGCTGGTCCCCAGGATTGTCTTTTCCCTGGGTGGGATGTCACAGGAAGGTTGTGTCCGTAGACCGCAGGCTCTCGGCGGATGTCACCAGTGATGGTGGCTGTGTTCCTCCCGTGGGTTTTGCCCGTTTCAGCTGTTTGGATGGCTCTGTTTCAGCTCCTGGGACAGCAGAGCGTGGCTGCAGGCAGTGGTGGGGATGCTTTGAAGACAGGCAGTGCCTCTCCTGCTCCTGGTGGCTTTGCTGGCCGGTGACACGAGGCACAGAAGCAGCAGCATCCCTCGCTTTGGTCCTGGCTACAGAACCCGCAGGGCTCCCTAACAGTAACTGTGGCCAACTTTCTTTTGTGCTTTTTTCCCTTTTTTCCCCCCTTTGTTTAAGACTGAGCTTTGTTTCTGGCTCTGCAGGAAGCTGGTAGCCTATGGCAAGGGACTGGGGAGATAAGACTTCAGTAAGATAACTAAATGAAAAGGGCAGCAGTGAAAAGATGGTGCCGGCTTTTGACTGGACTGAAACTTGATATACACAGCAGCCCAAATGCAGGTTCCCCACAGCTCTCAAATCTTCTCTGTTCTTCTGGGATAATGCTCTTCCAGCTGGATTTTTCCATGTGTGGGTGCTGGAGTGGGGCACAGCAGCGAAGCCCCAGCAGAAATGAGTGCCCAGAAGAAATGGGAGCAGCTCTCAAGTAATTAAACAGCAGGTGGAAATGTGCTGAGGGGTGCACAGGTGAGGGGTGGGAGGGAGATGAAATCCCTCCCCGTGCCTATTAACCAGACTGTGCAGACAGAGCAGTCCTGTCGCTGAGGCATTTTTTGTGTGAGAATTTGGGGTAATTGGTGAGCCTCAAAAGGTGTGCATGGGCCGAGCTTCAAAAAGCCTTCATGCTGAACAGATGATTGTGTCATGGCCTAGAAATCTTCCTGCTAACTTTGCTTTTCCTCCACAAGATTTGCATTTCCCTGGTTTCATCCAGGTCAGAATTCCCAAAGAGATGTTTTGGTTGTATTTTCACTTGTCTGTACAGCACCAGCCAGGCTTGGGAAGCTGAGGTGCACACACAATTAAATCACAACCCCAGGAATGCTTCTAAGACTCCTCTGCAAGTGGGAAGAACAGGATTGTGTCACTGTGCTAAAACTGAAGGGTGTCTTATGAAAAGATGATACTCAGAAATTGACTTTTTGACTTTTTCATCTGAAGAAGCCAAAATTTGCAGCTCTGATCCTTTGCTAGTGACGTGTGTGTGCTCCTGTCTGAGCCTTTCCAGACCAGATCTGCTTTGGCCACTTGTCCTCCCTCAACTCAGACCAGACCTAAATAGATTCCTGAGTTTCCTTGAGTTCACCTGTTGCATTCAGGCAAAAAGGGGGAAAATAAAAAAATACATCTACAGAAAATAATCAGGATTACTTGTTCGGACTTCTGGTCAAGGAGAAAAGTTAAAATATTATTATATAAAACAATATCATTATTTAAAATTGTTTAAAATTAATGTTATTATTTGAAATACTACTGCAATTTCAGTTTTGAGTGGTGGAACTCCAGTTTGGGTTGGTGTTGGCACTCCCAGTTCTGGTTTCAGCTGTAGGCACCATCACACAAAATTTATATGGAGGCTGGATAAACTCAGCAGCCAAAGGACCCTTTCAGATGCAAAGTTTTGTTTGTTAAAAATCAGTCAGCAACATTTGGAATGTTTTTTAAGGACACAGTGTGTTTTACAAGACATCATGTGGTGTGTGGAGGTGTGAAGGAGCAGACAAGGTTTAGGGATAGTCAGGATGTGTGATGGGAACGCTCCAAGTGACACGAGAGATGAGAATGGCTCTCCTGACAAAGTTCTGGGACTCCTGAAATTAATACACATCCAAAGCTGATTTTTCGCTGGTGTTTGTTGCCACGTTTGCATTTTTGTGGAGTCACACAGCTCGTGTGATGCCAGTGTGTGTGTTAAGATGTGGAAAAAGAGGCAGAGGAGAGCATGGGATGCCTCAGAAGGAAAGCAGCCTCCAACATCAGACGTGGTGTTTTGTAAGAGGAAAGTGCATTTGGCATCCCGAGGGGGAGAGGTTTGGTTTGTATTTTTCACAGCCAGACCGTCTCTCTGCCATAATGCAGGAACCAACCTAGCTTACAGGGGAGGCTCTCAGGGCACCCCAAAAAGTTGTGTTGTCAGCCAGGAGTAAAAAAGCAGCATAAAAAACGAGCTGGTTTTATGATTCCCCAGATTTTCAGAAAGAAACAGCGAAGCAGAGCAGGACTTGTGCGTTCACAATTAAATGTTGTGCTGCTGACTTCTTTTTGTTGGAATTGTGATTTTTTTTTTTTGTACCAGGGGTGTCCTGGTGGTGAGGCTTTGATGGCCAAGTGGGGGCCAATATCCACAGGAGTGTTTTGGTCTGGAGCAGGAGGAGGCACAGATTTGGGTAATGGGATGATTCTGGTCCACACAAAGTGGATTCCCTTTGGAGAAACATATTTATCAAGTAAACATAATACAGTCAAGTATATATTTTATCGAGCACATTTATCAAGAATTTATCAAGCATATATATAATATCCTTGCTAAATTCAGGATAATGTATAAAAATAAATAAAAATGCACAAAATATGAAATACTATTTTATATGTGGGTATAGTGCACTTTACTCAGCGCTCAGGAAAATGGGTTTCACTGCTTTGAAAAAAAGAAAATTAGGTGCTTTCTGGACCATGCAGTTTTTGTGAAAGAGTACATTGGATAGCAGTTTGAGAAGCATGGAAATAAATCTTGGCTCATTTGGGGATTTGAGGGGTTGCATTTCTGGCCACAGTTTAAAAATCTGAGCTTTCTTTGAGCCAGAACTCACCAGCAGTGGAAGAGGGATAAGACTCAGAGTAATCCAACATGATGCAGGGCTGAGGTGGGTACATATCATGACCATAACTTGTCAAAATAGGCAATTTTGGAGAAGAATGGTAAGAAATATTTCAAGTCTTCAGTGAGTAGCAGGAGATGCTTAAGAGGGTTAATGAAATGATAATGATTTAAAGGGGGTTGGAGGGGTTTGCAGGCATCTGGAGATGATCTCCTTGGAAAAATGGGTTCTTGTATTAAAAAAGTGCTTCTAAGAGCAGGAGTAGGGGATGGAGGATGTAGGAACAGGGAGGAGGTGTTTGGACTGGGTATTCCTTCAGCTGTGTGGTGTTTTCCCAAGGAGAGCAGTGATTCCCACCACCAGGAAACACAGGGTGTGGAGCAAGGCAAGGGATGGGATGATCTCAGTGGCCTTTGCTTTCCAGATGCGCCAAAGCTCTGATAAGAAATCTCACAGCATTCAGATGTTGAGATATTTCCTCCTGTTTCACATTGAGTCCTCTTATCACTGCAGAAAACTGCAGAAATCAGCTGAGATCAAGATCTAATTTCAGTGCTCTTTCCTCCCTGTGCCCTGCTCCCCTCCTGCATCCGCTGGATGTCCATTTCTGTAAGTTTTCCCTTCAGAACAAACCTATCATTTTTCACCACAGGATATTTACAGCTTCAGTCAGTGCCAAATTCAATTGGCTTCTGATCTCATCGCTGGAAGTTATAGATGCAGATATTATTTGCACTGTGGTTAATTATGGAGCAATCAAACTTTGGCTTTTCCACTGTAATTTCCTCTGCCAGCTAATTTAATTAATCACCCCCAGCTCAGCTCTTCCAGCTGCGACCGGCAGGGTCATTAATTAGACATGTGGTGGTAGCTCATAGACCAGTTCCTGTTAAGGGGCTGCTGCCCACTTGATCTCTGAGGGAGCTGCAGCTTTTTTTCCAAGCATCCAGGCAGGATTGGAGGTAGCTGCCAGGTTGTCATATCCCCCAGAAACCATTCCCAAAAGACAGAGCATAAGCAAACGTCAGGATTTGTAGGACTGCTGGCACTCAGCTCTCAGGGGCCGGGCTCACATGCCCACCAAGATGCAATTTCGGGTCTCACCTGGCAGTTCTCAGTGCTCCATCCATTCTGGTCTCATCCAGGAGCTAAAAAACAAATGCTCGGGAATTCGATAGAGCTTCTGACTGTTGGTGGGAGCTGCCTGCTGTGTTTGTCAGATGGAAAATACTTTGATTGCCAGATCACATCAGCAATAGCAATTTTTTTTTTCACTATAAAAGCTGTGCAAAATACCCAGCTAAGTCTGTCACACTGTTTAGATCTCAGAATAATCACTAATTCCTTTTCCTTCAGGGTGGGAGAATATTTTACAGTAAACAAAATGGGCTGATACAGCTTGGGAGTCTCATCCTAAGCATTGTCAGCAGAGGGCAAGTGATTTGGGATATGTGGTGGCCCCAGAAAGTCGGAGCATTTTGCAGGGAAGGCAACAGGTCTTTGCTTTTGCATGGTCTGTTTGGGTAGCTGGGAATACACACCCTGCCTTTGGGTTGTGCTTTGCAGCTACATGGAATGGGTAAAGTTGGGAAAGCCCTCCAAGATCATGGAGTGCCACCCTTGGCCCAGCACTGCCAGGTCCCTAAATACCACATCAAAGAATCCTCCAAATTCATCATCTTCTCAGACTGAGAGTTTTAAGGATCCTTTGTTTTACTGCCAGGATTTTCTTTATCCTCCTTGGAGCGGCACCAAGGCCACTGGTGTTCCCATGCTGAGTCTTGGAACTGGAAAAGCTGGAAATCTTCAGGATCCTTGTAGCTCCTGGGCAGCTTTTCCAAACGCACACAGACAGCCAGGCTAGTTTTACTGCACTTTGATTTCAAACCTGTTGCAAAGCTGTCGTGTCTGATCAGTGCCTGCGTCTGCCGGCGGTGGATCGCTGATGGATTGGTTGGAGTCTCCCCCATTTCTTTTCAAAATAGACAAACTCAGCTCAGGACAACTGTTTTAATCATCCTGGCTCACAAAGCCTCCTTTCAGCCTCTTCTGTCCAAAACATCCATCAACCCTGCCCAGAGATAGTAAACTGAAAATAAAAAAATATCAGTTCTCTTCACTGCTTAACTGCAAGTGCCTTCTTTAATAGCAAAACAGCTCTGTGGGCTCAAGTGAGCTCCCTTCTCTGAAGGAGAAGGTGCTTCTGATGCCACCCTCCCTTCAAATGCATCATGCTCTTCACTGGTGGCTTTTTTCCTCCCTTGCATCTCTCAGAAGGTTCCCTCAGTCTGAACTGTTTTGGGGAAGGTGCTTTTAATACAAAGTCCCTTGGTGCGCGGGGGGAGCTTTCGGGATTCTCACAGAGACGCAGCTCAGCAACTGTTTCAGAGCGAAGGGGTCACGTCTGCCTCTGCCAGCACAGGGAGATTGTTGACATGTTATTGTCGTGGGAGCCCTGAACAAGAGGGATGTGTGATTGAGGAGAGAGCAGTTCATCCCTTCAGAGGAGCTCTCGCTACGCCTTGCTGTGGAGCCAAAGGCAGTTCTTGCACCGTGCTAGGGATGCTCCTTTGGGAATTCCTCTCAGTCTCACAGCTGGAAAAGCTGCTGCTGGAAGGGAGTGGGGCCCAGGGAATGTGTGCATGTAGAGAGAGAAAATAGTTGAATCATTAAGATTGGGAAGGACCTCCAAGATCATCAAGTCCAACCTCATATATTTTGTTTGTATTGTAGCTTTATGGGATAGATTAGATAGATACATACATACATAGATTATAATTTTATTTTAAGAAAGTACCGCTAAATAATTTGCCAGCCAAAAGTAGAACAACTGCCAGCATTAACTAGAAGATAATCCGCCTGATAAAAGACCTGACTGTGGAGCAGCCCCATTCTTCATTGAGGAAACCCAGCATCCAAAATTCCCAAACTAACCATCAGTGCTCTGTAGGCAAGCTGGAGAATTAGTTTGGTTTTTTGCTCTGCAAAAAAAATTAGAATTGCGCTTGGTCTTGATCAGCAGATTGTAATCACCCGGTGGTACTTCACCTACTCATGTCACTTGGTTTTGTTTTATTTGAGCAATAAATACCTTAAATCTCCTCAGAGTTATTGCATGTCTTCTGTAGGGACTCATCACAGTCCTGCCAGGCATTCATCAAGGCTCCCAATGAGCCACCACATGAAGTATTCCTCTGCTCCTTATCAATCAGTTTGCTTATAACTTTTCTTTCTCCTCCTGAAGTAATCAAAATTTGATATTCTGCAGATTGCAGAAAATTGTCACTGCTGTATTCTGTGCTAATCCATCATGGGAAACAGTCATAATTTGGGCATCAGAAGAGCATTAAATGTTTAAATATAAGCAGGAGAGCCCATTTACCGCTCCAGCTGACAGGGCAGAAGAATGTTTGGATCACAGGTACTTTGGGAATCACAGCGCAGACCTCAGAGAGCAAAGGGGCATCCACACTCTGCAGCAGGCCCCAGGCTTGCTCTGTTCTTGGTGAAAACACTCAAACAGTCAAAGGGAATGCTGAAGGCCAGAGAGTGAAATGAATCTTTTCAGTTAAAGCTCCATTGTGAAGCTCGTTCAGCTCTTTGTGAAAGATATTCCACATGGTTAAATTATCCATCACTTCCTTGTACACTTGTTTTTTTCTCTGTCCCAACAAGTAACTTCTGCTAATGATGAGAGAGAGGGAGAAGTGTCATTTTTGTGTTGTAGACTTGAGCAAAACATGGCACCTTTGCCATCCTCAGGTCTCAAAGTAACTGCTCTGCTGGTAAATGGGATGGGCAGGCCCTGTGTGACGAGGCTGGATGTGTGTGTGATGTTCCACAAGGCTCTGAGAAACCTGGGATGGTGGAGAGTGTCACTGCCCATGGCAGAGGAGTTGGAATGAGATGGTCTTGAAGGTCCCTTCCAACCCAAACCGTTCTCTTACTCAAAATGCAGAGGGTGGCAACTGTTGCTTCTTTATGAAACAGCAATTCCAGTGGACTGGGGAGAAAATTCTCCTCAGAGAGGGTGGGATGTGCCTTTGTTCTGTCACAAGGAGTCCCTAAATCTCCTTGGTGGAGCAGTGATGGTTTTCTGGGAAGCTTCATGTTCCTCTCATGGTTTGACAAAACATCAGCAGAGCAGATGTTGAGTCAGGCTGGGTCATGGTTTGTGTTCTCACAGCCCCCAGTTTTGTCCCCTCCTTTTTGGGTCAAGTGGTGTTTTGAGCTAATTTCCCCTTCTGGCAGTAGTTCTGTCTGTCTCACACCTCTTTGCATGGTGCCATAAAACAACACCTTGGTATTCCAAGGGGGCAAATGCCACGTGTAATCCATGGAGCTGGGCAGCCAGGATGTTGTGCACCAACCCAGGGCACATCTTCCCTTCCCAGTAACAGCAGACCCCTTGACATTAGAGTGTAAACCTTCCTTTTAAACGGTGACTGCCAGGGGAAATCACCAAGACTTGGGACTGTCATGCTGAGCCAGTTCAAGGAGCAGATCAAGCTGTCCATGCCAATATCCCAGAGGAAGGTGCCCCAGGAGCCAGGGAAGGTGCTGATTGTGGCTGTCAGTTTTCTGCTGTTCCAGCTCTCCTGCTACAAACACAGCCCAGCCAGGCTCGTCTTGAAAGGATCCTTAAGCCTTCCTTTTCTCCCCTTCCACCGCTTCAAAAACACAGCGGCTGACAGTCCAAATGTTTGAAATAATTGGATTCTGCATTCTAATTCATCTGTAAAGTATTCGTTGATTAAATTAGCCTAATAGATATTATTTCTTACATGACTGCATAATTTCATCCTGATTGGATCACCATGGCACTAACGAGTCCCCCCTTTTACTATTGACTCGAGAATCACAGAAGGCTGGAGATAACTATCATCTTGTTTCCATTTTTTTTTTTCCTTTCCCAGGCTAAAAGTTAAACTGATTTATACTAAAAAGGCACAGAGCCAATGCCCAGGTGCATCTGTATTTTAGTCTTGAGATCAGTGTTAGAATTAGGAAAAAATCTTGGTTTATATAATCTTGAGCCCTCTTTTATTTACTCGGTGGGTTGTTTCTGAAGCAGAAAGATTAACTGACCATTTAAATTCCTTTGGGGGGGGTGGAAATGGAGATTTTTTTAAATAAAACGCATTTTATTATCTCATCAAAACAGATAGACTCATTGCAAATGAACCTCGTAAGGACTGCACACACTCGGGGAAATGGAAATTCTCCTCTCAAGATAATGTTCCAACCTAAGTGCTTTTAGCCTCTATTAGTAAGATTTTTTCTTTGAGCTGCAATTGGAGTTGTGACCAAGAGAGAGGAAGAGGAAAACAAAATTGCCTTTAGTTTCATGCTAAACGAGAGCAGATCCTGCTTTTTAAGGAAGAGGGAGCTGCCTTGGAGTCCGGCTCCTCTGCCCTGGGGGCGACGGGCTCCAGGTCTGGGGGTTTTGTTGGGAAGGGGTTAACGGTGGGATTGGCTTCTCCCCCTGCCCCAGTGGCTGGAAACAGCTGGTGGGTTTTGTGTGGCTCCGGTGAACTGAGCAGCCCAGAGGAGTTTTTGGCAAACACTCGGCCTGGCCGGGACAAGGAGAGGTGGGTCAGCCCAGGAAGCTGTTTCCATGAGCCCACGGGGGGAACAATGCCCCGCTCAGCAGGGACAGAAGGGACACCCGCTCCCGCTGAATAGCTCCCCCAAAAAAAACGGCTCAAAAGGGGCAAGGCCCATTCGCTTCTGGGAATCCAATAAATTGTTTCAGGAAGTGAAAGTCTGTCCCGGCTAATGGAGCCGTGATTGACAGGAGGTTCTCATTACAGCGCCCATCAGGGGACAAAGTGAATTCCAATGTTATTTAAGAGGTTAAGTGGAAATAAGATGCAGGTGACAGCCCAAGGCTTGAGGCATCAGGCACTGCTCTTCCTACGGTGTGTTTTTTTTGTGAGGAGACTCCATAAAATTTAAAAGGAACGGGGTTAGGAGCAGTTGAGGAAGTAAAATTTGGTCCTGCCATGACTCAGGAGGACCTTACCTGGCTGAGAAGCAGGGAAGGGAAAGTTGCTTTGGGAATTCTTGCATTTAGGAGGTCCTTGTTCTTTAAGTCCACCTAACACGGATGTTACGTTTGCAACCCCACCTTGGGCTAGGGTCAGGTTGGGTTGGTCATGGCCCCCAACCTGCAGGAGCTCAAGGAACATTTGGATATCATGCTCAGGGCTGCACGGGGTGGGATTGTTGGGGTGTCCATGAAGGGCCAGGGATTGGACTGGATGATCCTTGTGGGTCCCTTCCAACTCAGGATATTCTCTGATAGGTTTCTGCCTGTGCTTCTCCGAGGTCTGTACCTGGCTTGAGAAGCAAAAGAAAAGGAAAATGCATTCTTGGTGACTCAGGTTGCCCTGTGCTCCTGAGCGGGAGGCACCTCCCTGCTGCCATAAGTTACAAACCCAAAACTAAAGGCTGTTTCTGGCCTGGTTCAGCAAAAATGAAGCAAAGAGCATCCCCAACGCAGCGTTGCTTGCACAGAGGAGAAGCTGTGATTCAAGCTGTGACCAGAGGTTTAAAGCAGGTGCTAAACCTTACAGACTATTTACTGCTGTATTTTCCCTGTTCTGAATTCCCAAACGAGCAGCATTGGGTGTCTTGACACTTGTGGATGTCACAGGGCGGGGAGCTGAGGGAGCTGCTGTCTCCTGGTGCTGACAGAGCCTTGCATGGTGCGTGGTCAGGTACAAGGATGTAATTTAAGCGTGGGGTTCACGGCTGGCTTGCGAGTGACGGCGAAACTCCCGCCTGTGACGCCTGTAATAAATCTGGTTGGGCGCAGGATTAATGTGGTATTCAGAATGATTATTTACCATTTGAAGTCGAGACGTGGCTGTGCACCAGGAGGAGCAAATAGCTGTGCCCGGGGAAGGGTGCTCGGAGGGGAGAAGGAAGGTACCTGCCTGCATTGTTTCACCAGTGCAGTCCCGGGTAACGCTAATGAAAATTGCACTTGAAATGCAGGATTGATTTGTGATGAGCTCAGCCCTAAAGAGTGCATTTGTGGAATGATAACCTGATTGGTGGTGCTGCCTCTTGAAGGGCTGAGGGGGTCTAATTGGCATATAACGCACTATAAATTTATTAGCAGCCTCTGCTTCCCCATTGGTGGGCCTTCTCCTGCTAACCACCAGGAAATTACCAATTTTCAGGAGTTACTCACTCAAGTCATGCCGCGTCTGGGTTTTACAAAGAAATCTCCATTGCTGCTCTCATAAATCCTGGCTTGGAGCTCCTACAGCTGGAAGGGGTCACTTGTGCAGTGGACAGCTTGGACACCTTGTGTTGGCCACTCAACCTGGGCCTCCTTGGCTCATCCTGACTCACCACAAACCCAGATTGCACAAAGACCATTAGGAGGGAACGAATCCGTCTGTCAACCCCTGGGCTGCAGCTGCCAGGGAGCAGAAATTACAGTTTTTTGGCAGTCCACGTCCAGGGCTTTGATGGTTCTTATTGATACATTCAGCCCCAGGGCGTCTCGGGCAGCAGAGGACATAGCCACTGTTGGGTTTTGGTTGGTTGTTTTTTTTTTTTCAAGGAGCACAATAGGAATATTCAGGAGCCTGTGTAATTATTTCAGCGAGTTCGCTTTTAAGATTGAGTCACAAATTAGAAAATAATATTCACATGTTTCTTCTAATTGGTAACAGATTAGGGATATTTTATCTTTTTTAAATAATTTCCAAATGTGGCCCGAAGAGGGATTTGCAGGGAAGTAGCTGGGAGAGAGAGAGAGAGAGAGCACTTATGCACCAGGAACACTTGGGCAAGAAGCTTTAATTCCTATATTCTGGCTTTAATTCAGCATTTAAATTCCTGCACAGCTCTGTCTGAGTTGCTCTCCAAGTGG
The DNA here is from genome assembly GCA_008694505.1 of Cyanoderma ruficeps. NCBI lineage: Eukaryota > Metazoa > Chordata > Aves > Passeriformes > Timaliidae > Cyanoderma > Cyanoderma ruficeps. Next base: position 408,955 of record VZDJ01000161.1, read on the forward strand.
AACTTGCTGTCACTTTTGGCAGGTGTCTCCAGTGCAGATATTCTTTGCTGTCAGGTTTTCTGTGGGTTTCCCACTGTCAAACATCCACCTTATGGCTTGTAAATCATGAAAGCCTAAAGCTTTGCAAGTGATTAATAGGCAGAGGTGCATTGGAAAAGCCTGAGCAGGACCTGAGCACTCCCATGTCGTCTGAAAGCCACATCCATCTCTGATCTCCCCTCTTTGGGGCCCATTTGGGCAACCCCAGAGTTGCACATCCCCTTGTTGGAAATACACAAACAAACAAAAAGCATTGAGGTTTCAGTTTTTAGTCAGGGGAACCTCCTGGGTTTCTCTAGGTGTTAACTGCTGAGGATTCTCAAGTCTTCATCCCTTTTTATTCTAAGGAAATTCCTTATCCACTTTTCTTTTCCAGAAACATGAGCAAGTCTGTCAACATTTTTTTTTAACTCATTGTGATTTATGGTTTCAGAAGGGCATCAAACACCTGCAGCCCTCTAAAAGAGAGGTGGAGGGAAGTCCCACTGCTTGCTGGACAGAGGGAATACTTTGGGATCTCTAACTTGCCAGAAGAGGCATTGTTTTTTCCTAAGTAAAAACAGCCATTAATAAGTGAGACTGATGGAAGAGTCTGATGACATCAGCAATTTCTGTGGAGTCCTTGGCATCAGTGAGATGGTTCACGTTGGATATTAGGGAAATTCCTTCACTGAGAGAGTGAAGCATTGGAAGGGACTGCCCAGGGAGGTGGAGGAGTCACTATCCCTGGAAGTGTTCAGGGAATGAGTGGGCACAGAAATAAGTGCCTTGGGCACAATGGTGTCTGGTTGAAGGCTGGACTTGATCTTGGAGGTCTTTTCCAAACTTAAGGATCCTGTGATACTTGATGGAGACATCAGGAGGTGAGGGGAGCACAAGGGAGAGCTCCAAGTCACTTGGGAAGAGTTGGACAGCGCAGAGGTCCCTGCAGCATCTTTAGGACGTGGATCCCAGAAATGCTGGGGTGCATCTTTAGGATGTGGATCCCAGAAATGCTGGGGTGTATCTTTAGAACGTGGATCCCAGAAATGCTGCCTACTGGGATCATCCAGCTGCTTCCCAGCCCTTGGGCCTTCCTCTCCAAACCTGCCTGCCTCCCACTGCTGACTTGTGCAGAGCAAGCAGTTGGTTTTATTTGATTGCTGCTCCAAATGTGTTTTTCTTCAGAGTCCGTGCTCAAATGCAACGTTTATTACTTGTATTTTCTCTTTTATGTCTTACATAAATTCAGTGAAATGGTTGGAGGGTCTTCTTTTTTCCCAAATACTCCAAAGAGCATCATCTCACTGCTTCTGCTGGAATTAAGATGCCATTAAAGCCCTGTGAAAGGACTTTTGTTTTTCCTTGCAAACCAAACTGTAGGATTTACTGTTAACAAAGGCTCAGGAAACATTTCAGAAGGTGTTTGTGAGGCGTTGTGATTAGACCGTCCTCTTCCAGTTTTTGATCCTCAGGTAAAGGTGGGGCTCTCCTGGAGCCCACAACGTGTTTTTTCCATTTAGGATCGGTCGGACTTGACGATCCTAGACGTCTTTTCCCACCTTATTGATCCTATGATGGAAGGCTCGAGCAAACTCTCATTTGAGATCTCTTTCTACTCTGGAAGTTTGTCAGCTCCCTCCCAGGGGTTTCCCCCTGCCCCGTTATTTAGGAGGCACTCAGGGATGTGCTGCTCCTCCACTTCCCAGCAGGGCGAGCCGAGGGAAAGCTCCATCTCTCTTCCCTTGGTGTGTTTGCCATGGGATCTGTTCCAGAGCAGCTCACACCAGTGACTGTTATGGCATCCCTAATGTGCTGTGGTGGGGGGGCACAGCCCTGCTCCACGCCACACTGCTCAGGGATGGGGCATCCCACACACACACCTTGCTCCAGCTCTCACCTGGCACACATTATTGACATTTATGCCTTGCAGCATTTGTGTGTCACTCCTCACCCCCCACCTTTGAGAAGGAAATTTTTGTAATTTTTTTCCCCCTTTTCAAAAAAATAAGTAGTGCTTTCCCAAGCTCTGCTTAAAACACTGCCGTGTGAAGCACGGCCTTGCTATAGGAGAAAATTAGTGTTAACAAATTGGAAATTAATGGAATCTTCTAACCCGAGCGACTGTAGATCAAATGGCAAATTGAAATTTCCACTCTGTGTTTAGGTGCTGGCACAATGCAGTTTGATTTATACACTTAAGACATCAGGTTAAGTGTGGTTACACACGAGTAATGAAATGCATTAGGTGCATGTTTCCAATTACTATTCCCTGCATATATATATATTTATTACTGAAAACAGGCAAGAAGCAAATATATTCCTTGGTTTTTGCATTTCCATGCAACTGTTGCAGCTTTTGGCTTTTTAGGTAATATTTGTGGTGTGCCCAAGTGTCGAGATCGACCACCCAAGAAATGGAGGCAGCCCACTTGTGTGTCTAGACCCACACAGTGATAACTCATTTATCAGTCTTTTTTTTTGGGTAGCCAGCACAGGGATATGGTTTGGGTTAAATTTTGCATGGATCTTTACCTTGATGCTGCTGTGCCAGCGTATGAAAGGAATCAGATCCTGAACTCAGGAGCTTTCCTATTGGTCAGCAGAGGGTGGGTGTAAGGGAGCTGTTGTTCCTGGGTTTTGCATTCCAGACTCCAGTAAAGTCTCTCCTTACAAACCTTAGGAGAAATCCATCTTCCACCACTCTTCACAGTGCTTTCTAGATTATTTTCACTGAGCTGTGTGTTTAAAATCACAGAGTCACAGAATGGTTCGGGTTGGAATAAATCTTACAGCTCATCCAGTGCCACCCTCTGCCGTGAGCAAGGACACCTGCCACTATCCCAGGTTGCTCCAAGCCCTGTCCGGCCTGGCCTTGGACAATTCCAGAGATCCAGGGGCAGCCACAGCTGCTCCGGACCTCGCCACCCTCACAGGAAGGAATTTCTTCCCAATATCCCATCTAAACCTACTCTCTGTCAGTGTAAACCCATTTCCTTTTGTGCTGTCGCTCCAGACCCTTGTAAATAGCCTCTCCCCATTTTTGTTGTTGACTCCCTTCAGGAACTGGAAGGCCACAATGAGGTCTCCCCTGGGCTTTCTCTTTTCCAGGCTGAACATTCCCAACATTCTCAGCTTTTCCTCATAGCAGAGGTGCTGCAGCCCTCTGATTTTCTTTGTGGTGTACTCAGGACAGTGGTGAGCTCTAAATCCTTAGGGTTTACCATTGTTAGGGTTTTTCCCTCTGAAATGTTGCTGACAATGCTGTTTGAAAAATTCTGGGGCTTTTGGGGTTAGAGGAAAAGAAAAACTTATGGCATTCTTCAAGCTTTTTATTAAATCTCTAGGGACTGTTTTCACATAGTTGTACAGAACAAAGTAAAAACCTGGATTTTTATTGAGAAAAGACTTAAACCACTTGCAGGGCTTAGAGTTGTCACCCTTAGGATCTTTATTTTCAATTTAATAAGCCTTATCTTGGTACCCACAGTATCCCCTGCTGTTGTATGTCACACGGGTTTTGCTTAACTTTACACGGAGTAAACCTCGGGTGTGATATATTTTATCGAGTAAACCTTAAAAATTATTAGATGGAGTGTCGTGCAATGAAAACAGAAGTTGGCTGCAATTTTCTGTGATAAATCAGAGCCCACAATCGCAGGGTATTTATCTGAAAAGCCTGAAGTCAGTAAACCTTGATGTCTCAGCCAGGCTGGTCGTTAATGTTGGGCAGCGATAAATCCTGAGGGTGTATTAACACTTCAAGGAGTGGTGCTGCTTACTCCACGGAGGGGTAGCCTACAAGTGCAGAAATGGCAGCTGTTTGGGAGCCCTGCGTGGGGGAATGCTGTCAGGAGAGAGGGGAAAAGGTGGAGGAGCTCCACCAAATCCAAATAATGATGATATTGATAAGTGTCAGGCAAGACGTGATTAATTGGTGAAGCACGTTGAGCTCTGCACAAATGGGTGATCTCTGTCCCTCACACATAGCAGGGGTTTTTTCCCCCTGAAACCCACAGCTGTGAAAGGAAAACTGAAAAATGGAATAGGAGAGTTAATGGTGGAGAAGGTCCAGAGCTGAGGCCTTCAGGAAACAAGTCCCTGGCAGTGCGAGGTGCTGCTGGTGGGAAACCACTTTTATTTCATAGAATCCTGGAATGGTGTGGGTTGAAAGGACCTTGAAGATCATCTCGTTCCAACCTCCCACTTGACCAGGTTACTCAGAGCCAGCCTGGCCTTGAACACTTCCAGGGATTTGTGCCGGTTTGGTTTGGTTTGGTTTGGTTTGGTTTGGTTTGGTTTGGTTTGGTTTGGTTTGGTTTGGTTTGGTTTGGTTTGGTTGAAAAGGACTGAGAGTAGAGGAAGTAACCTGAATTTGGCATGATTTTGCAGCACTGAATTGTCTGTCTCCTGGACAAAAATTTGAAGATTGGGTTGAACGCAGTCCTCAGGCAGATCAGTTCCCCATCAGACAGTAACTAAACCATTTCCAGGCTGGGTTGTCACACTGCTCTCTCGGAGCAGAGTCCGAGGCAAGATACGGGTTGGCTGATCCGCGGCGTTCCTGTGGGGCTGCCCTTCGTCCGTCAGGGATGTTTAACTTGTAAGAAGTAATAAGCTTAATAGGTTGACTTTATTTAATTATTAATGATGCCTTTCTGTCCTTACAGCTCATAAAACATCCTGTAGGTTGGCAAAACACTCATAATATTGATCAGGAGCCAGAGAGATATTTATTTCCTCTTTGCCCCGGTGCGCATAAATCGCGGTCCGTTCCCTCGGCAGGCGGGATTTACAGTGGGCCCGTCTCTTCAAAGCTGCCCGTAATTAAGGAATAAATACCCATCGGTCTTTGTTTGCTGTCTGGAGCCCTCTTGTTTGCCAGGGACCGGGATATTCCCGGTGGGCTCGTGCCTTCCCCCTTAGCAACGCGGCCGGGCGGAGAAGGCATGCGGGGCGCGGAGCCGCTCAGCTGCTCAGCGCTGCCTTTGCAATGCAGCAGAGGGGTCTTCTCCTGCAGAGAGAGAGGAAGCCCCTGTGTTTTCTCAGCATATTGTTCCCAGCTCCTCTTCCATGCCTCTCCTCCCAGTTCCTGCTTTGCTCGGGGCAGGAAGGCACTTTGGAAATTCCTTGCTGCTAGCCCCTTTCTTCTCGCCCTCTCTGCTTCTCCCCCCTTTTGCTGTTACAATTAAAAGCATCGTGAACCTTTCTCCAACATTTCAATCCCGTCCCCCCGCTCCCCACCCCGATGTTTTCCTTTTACCCATCCCGACACTGCATCGCCAGCTCTGTCCAAAGCAGTGCCATTTATTGGGATCATCACAGAGGGGGTTGTTTAATCGGGAAGCCCCAGCACATCCAGCTGCCCGGCGCCGGTCATTAGGTGATGTGTGCTCCTTGTGTGCTGGACCACGAAGCTAATGACACATCCTGGGGCTCTTCCAGGAGTTTGGGAGGTGCAGTGGGTCAGATTTACTTCATTTTCTTGGAAGAGACACATTAACCTTGTCAGCTGGCCAACAGGAGAGGAAATTTGGCAGAGCTCTTGCTGAGCTGGCCAGGTTACCACGGCGTTAAAGGGTTGTACTTCAGTGAGCAACCAGAAATGGCAACACACGGGCACAGCACCTGCACGGCAACCACTGAGAGGCCTCCTCTCTTACAGAATTAGTTCCTTTAGCAAGAGAGAAGAAAGGATGAAAAAAATTCAGGAGCTTTTCAGTGTTGTCAGAGGTGCGGAGGATAAAACTTCAAAGTGCCTGTGAGAAGCCTGCTCTTATTTCTGGTGGTGGGAAATCAATGCTGTGCCATGGTAAATACCTGCTCTCCACCGTCTTTCTAATTCAGCCTTCAGAATTTGATCCAGCTTTTTAACAAGTGGTGAGTAACTGCGGATAACGACACGACATTTTAGTCATCCTTTTAGTCATGCTTTGGGAAGAGCAAGGCTGCTCTTGCTCTGGAGCTGTGGAATTCTGGTGGCGAGTTCCCAGGCTCTCCAGCCACGTGCTGTTGCCTGCTGAGGCAGTGCTGGGTCACTGCGTGAACACGACTCTTTTTTCCCACCCTGCACGTCCTCTTCGTGTTTGCCTCCTGATGTCACTGCACCAGATATCTGTGAGGGACAGATGGAGGTGAAGGCAGAGGTGAATGGGGGTGAGGAGAAGCCGGGATGGAGAGTGGATACCAGCAGGGTGAGGCTCCTGTTGGGATTTGTAGGGCAGAAAACCCAGTGCACCACATGATGGGGCTGAGCTGTGTGGGACGTGGGCTCCTCAAGGAGCATCTCCAGTGCAAACCCACGGCTGGGGAACGCAGTGCAGCTTCTGGAGCCAGCCTGTGCTCAAAGCAAATCTGCTTTTTCTCTTCTCTGATGCTCCCTGCTTACCCTCCCCCCTTCCAGTGCCCAGTATTTATGTTTCCACATAATAATGATGTGATGTGGCTGGCAGAGTAATTTAAATAATTGGACATTATCTTGAGAAGCAAGCACCTAATTAGATCAAAATAAACTGAGAACTGAAATTTTCATCTGTTTCTAATAACCTTTTACCTATGTACAGTTGCTGCTGCAGCAGGGATTTCTTTATTCACACCACTGTGTGTTCTTGGGGTTCATGAGTGATGGGGACTCCTGCAGGAGCACAGAGCTTGGTGGCACTTTCTGGACAAGATTAGCGACTCATTCCTGGTTCTGTGGAGTGTTTTGCAGTGATGCTCTGCCGCATCTGCCCCTCGTGTAACCAGTGAGGTCTGGAGTCTGTGCCAGCAGATACAGATCAGGGTTTGAAGGCAGATATTTAGAGAGAAAAGGCATTCAAAGAACATCTGACCTTAGAGCTCTGTTGTTCATTTCTCCCAGTTTATCTAGGAGCTTGTAATCCGTTCATTTTGCTGCATGTGAGGAGGAGGCAGCTCAGACCTTCTCCAGCATTTGGTGTCATTGGGACCATCAGAGCACGTGCAGATGTCGCTTCTACAGCAACACCAGCTTTGATTTGGTCCTGAGACAAGGACTCCACTGTTGAAAGTTCACTGAAAGACTCTTGGTTTGGCTTTGACAATTACAGCTGGAAGTGTCTGGTATGGAGGTGGTCATTTAGAATTGCCAGGATTGCAATTAAGGGAGGAAAAGAGGGAAATATTTACCAGCCTTTATTTTAGGGACTGGTTCAGTGTCTTTCTTCTGATGAGTTGCTCTCCCTCACACTTCCTCGTACTCTTATTCAGTTGATTTATTTAAAGGTATGTCAGTGCTGGCTGAAATGAAGCACTGTGCCTCCTCTTCCTGCTTATTGCTGACCGCTCCAATAATTCATTTTTTAGCTCATTAACTAACAGGGGATGTGAGCAGTGGTCCTCCGGGGAACTGCAATGAGGTTAAGTGATCTACTGCTGACAACTCTGCTCTTGGACTGGCCTTCCTTGGGGGAAATGAAACCTCAACCAAGACAAGCTGTGGATCCCAGAAGTGAAATTGGGGCATCAGAGCAACAATTGCAGTATTTATGTCTTGTTGTCAGGGTTTCTGAGATGAATGCAAGCGGCGGAGCTGCAGCTGTCTCCCAGGAAAGTCCCCAGGACTTCCCATCCGAATTAAATGGTTTGTGCCAGAGGTGGAGAGAGGTTGATTGTGGACACTGGCTTTCTAGATGCTCATTGGAAGGCAGTCCCTGTGTGTTGTGGCTGTCCATGAGGTGTAGTCCAGTGTGCTTTGGCTCCTACCTCCGATGAGGTTTTTGTTTCCTGCCCTGAAATCCAAGTCTTCCTTGTGCCCAGTTTGTACTGTTGAAAAAGACCTAAATCTCACTACTCCATACTGATATCAGTGATGTGCTGCTCCAAACACCTGAGGCCTCTGAAACACCTTTATTTTGATTTATAGTTCCACCACAACCCTTGCTGTGACTCCAGAGGTAGAATTGGACTTCACTGAGTGAAGCCACTTGGTGCCCAGCACTGAGGCAGGTGGCAGCACGTTTCCCTCCTGTGACACTGACTTTTAAAGAGAGTTTCCTGTTCTTTCCCCAGCCTTTCGAGGCAGTAGGACAAAACTGAGCAGGACTGGGGCATGGCTCTCTCTCTTTCTTGCATCCTTCCAGGAGCATCAGGATTACCCACGCGACACACAGCGAATGTGAAATCCGTGCTGATAGATTTGAGAACCAGCAGCCTCAAGCTTTGAGAGCCTCTGCCTGAACTCAGCAGTTATTCTCTCTGCTTAATGCCACTGTTACAGTTTAGGCTGAATGGTGATTGGAAGTGGGAGGCTGGAGTCAAATAAATAGAAAGGGACTTTTTCTTTAGCCATGGCAATCACAGCAACCAGTGCTCTGACAGGAGCCAAGAGTTTCTCTCACTCCAAAGATGGTCTGGGGGAGAGGGGGATTCATTTGCAGGCCCTTGACTAAGCTATTAAAAAAAAACTACTTACATATCTGAGGAATATTTTGCCTTTAGGATGTGTGGACATACGAAAAATAAATTCCCAGAGCCCTGGTGTGTGATACTGTGGGTGAAGAGCACAGGTTGAATCACCTCATTTTCCAGTCTGGCACATTTTAAACATGTAGTAGATGTGTTGGTTATACTCTCAATACATCTGTGTGTGTTCAAAAAACATGTGAGATCTTTGCTAACATCCTTGAAGGTAATCTAGATGGACACTGGGAGTAGAACTGTTGCAAGAATGCCCATTTTATTGTAGATAATTACATGTTACTTTATCCCTTTCGTGGCACTGTTTCTAGTTTGGCTTTTTACCTTAAAAAAATGTAATTAGAAAAACCATGAATTAAAGATTCTGATAACAGAACTCCTTTTCTTCCTCCTCTCCATCTGGAATACCTGCAGTGATACTCCATTTATCAGATCCTGCCATCAAAGGTTAATTTGCAACTGCCCAAATGGGTCGTGGAGGGGGTTTTTTTTTGGTGTGTCTTTTAGCTGGCAGGAGTCATTCAGAGGTTTGAGGTAAAAGAAGCACTCCCTGTGTCAGTTTTCTGTTTGCACTTTTGCTCTGAAGAAAAGCCCTGGCTCTGTTTGTGGGGTAAACTGTGGCCGGGGCAGGGAAGCTGTGCCTGCTTTGGGAAGCTGTGCCTGAAAGCATCCAGGCAGGTCACAGCAAGGTCACTCCACATGTCCCAGGAAATGATGCAAAACTAATCCAGATTTGCTAGTGGAAGGAGATGTTTACATAAGTATTTAAAAACAGATTAGGGCTAACCTGACACTAGATTACTGGGAGCAGTGTAAACACGGCTGAAAGGCGTAAACAGAGCTTGGCCTTTTGTACTCCAGAGGAGAGGATCTGTCACCGGGACCCAGTTGCCTGGCTCAGGTGATGTTTGTGGTTTTCACAAACGGAGCAGATTACCTGAGGGACCTCTAAATGGGACTTTGTCTGGGGCTGGTGCTCTCAGGTCATGTAATTGTATGGTAATTTTTGAAACTGGTGAGTGGAGGGCCTTGTTTGTAGTCCTTGTTCTGCTGTAACATGATAGCACCAGAAAGCTTCTGATGATTCTTTGATATACCAGGAGGAAAAGGTGCTTCAAAGCACTGGCTTGAATTTTGGGAAAACAAGAGGAATCATCCTTATGCCTTTGGGAATATTACTCAGCTTGGAGGGAGACAAAGCCTCCATTTGGTTACTTCTGGTGTGGGGTATGGAAATTGGGTGCATTTCTTTTCAGTGTATTTTCCAGCCTTAAAGTGGAACCTGGCTGCTTGTCATGTCTTTGGCCTTTGTGACAGCCAGGGCTCTTGCCCTGACCTCTTGCTGGCCCGGGGTTCTTTGAGACCTCCTGGCTGTTGTGATCCTACAACCCCGTGGGCACAGCATCCATCAAGGAGCATTGGCTCAGGAACAGCAAGGTGGACAACACGGTTACTGCTAAAAATACCGAGGTTTGGGTGAACTGTTCCTAAGGTTTGGGTGAACTGTTTCTGTGAGGGCTTTCTTGACATAAATTTGTAAAGGGGAAATAACCTCCTGTTGTTGGCTGCGACACCAGGTGAGAGTGACCTGTCCCCTCTGGCTTCCCTAGGGAAGAAAAAGAGCTCTGGATACGTGCCAAGTATGAACAGAAGCTCTTCCTGGCCCCGCTGCAGTGCCTGGAACTCTCCCTGGGCCAGCACCTCCTGAGGGCCACGGCGGAGGAGGACTTGCGGACGGTGATCCTGCTGCTGGCCCACGGCACGCGGGACGAGGTCAACGAGACCTGCGGGGACGGCGACGGGCGCACCGCCCTGCACCTGGCCTGCCGCAAGGGCAACGTGGTGCTGCTGCAGCTCCTCATCTGGGTAAGGGCTCCGTGCTGCTGCAGCTCCTCATCTGGGTGAGGGCTCCCTGCCAGGGCAGGGCCGGGCCGTGGCCTCAGCAGGGCCTGCCCCTGGAGGGCTTCACAAGGACCACGGCCTGAGGCTGGGTGTTCCTCACTGCACGCTTGCAAAGGGTGGCGCCGTGGTGGAAAAGCATGTTTGTGCTGCTTATTGGGAAGTGAAGGACAGCATGGGAAATGAGGAAGGAGAGATTCCCTTAGCTTGGAATGCTGGCGGGGCAGATTTTGTCCCACACGTGCGACTCTCTCCTTCAAGAAACATTTTTTCCGTACGTGGCTCAGTGTTGTCAGGCTGCTCTCCTGCCTTGCTCCCTCATCCTCCCTCAAATCCAATCCCAAACCCCTTCCTGAAATCCTACTGGCACAGCTCCCAGCAGCTCCCCTCTTCTTGCCCCATGGTCGTGCAGTCAGGCTGCCTTCATCCTCCCTTGAATCCCATCCCAAATGCCCTCCCGCCATCCTGAGGCTCCCAGCAGCTCCCCTGCTCTCTCCCGCAGTACGGCGTGGACGTGATGGCGCGCGACGCCCACGGGAACACGGCGCTGGCCTACGCCCGGCAGGCCTCCAGCCAGGAGTGCATCGACGTGCTGCTGCAGTACGGCTGCCCCGACGAGCGCTTCGCCCTCATGGCCACCCCGAACCTGTCCAGGAAGAACAACAACCGCAACAACAGCGGCGGGAGGATGCCCACCATCATCTGAGGAGAGCTCGCTGGCGTGTTCGCTGACCCGAGCCACATCCGCAGCCTCACATTCCTCCATCCCCATCGCGGCTCCGCTCTGTGAGTCTGGTAACTCTCCTTCTCCCTTTCCCCTTCGGCCCGCCCCAGTCCCCGGCGGGGCGCGGAGGGGCCGAGGCGGGGCGCGGGGGCTGCGGGCAGGCCGCGGTTGTTTGTGCCGGCCCGAGGGCGAGGGGCACGGCCCCGGCCCCGCCCGGGGACACGCCGCAGCCCCGGGGCCGAGGGACGGGCGGGGGAGAGGCGAGCCGGAGCAGAAGGAAGGAGAGACGGTGACTTTCCCGAGCTGACAGTGAAGCACATCAGAACATTTCACCTCTACCGAGCAGCGGCGACGCCTGGATTTCCATTCTCTTCTCCTGAAGAGCTTGACGGCATAAATCAGAAGCAAGCACAGAGTTTGTCAGGTTTGAAGCTCCTATGATGGTATGTGTCAAATCAGTTGTAGCTAATCTGTCCAGGGAGAATACTGGCTTCATTACACTTGTATAGTTGAGTTCTTCCAGCATTACTGCTGTTTAATAGAACATGATTAGTCATCACGGAGAAAAAAGCATATTAGCTGAGGAGGTAGTTACATGGCACGCTTCGGTGATTGCTTGGATGTGATTGCAATATTCTTAGAAGCATCATATTATCTCAGACATGTTCTTTCGAGCCCTCGGAGCCCTCCTTTCTAAATTCACTGTCATAATTTAGTATCTGTTTAATTTTTCAGTCCAAAGAGAGGAAATGAGTTGCTGAGTGTTATTTGACTGCAGTCTCCTTGGTGTAAAAACAAAATGGAAAAAATAAATAAGAGTAAGCCTGAAACACAAAAAAGAATAATGAATACCGCTACGGAAAACAACATTTCAAGTACGTTTGGTGAAATTAATAAACGCATTAAATGCTTTTTTTTTTTTTTTTCTTATGTTTTCAGCCAGCAGAAATAGGTTCTGTCATTTTGCCAAGGTAAATTGTGTTGAGTTTTTGGTCACTCCTGTGATGCATTGCCTAACTTATACAGATTTTTGTATTGTGTCTCTAGATTCTATGTATTTAAAATCTATTTGAATAAAAAAAAGACCGTAAATATACATTGATTTTTTTTTTTGTACAGAAAATGGCATCTCTGTTAATTTATAAACTGTAATGGATGTGAACTAAATAATGTGCAACTAGTTAGGATCTGTGGGTTACAGATCATTATTGTACATTGATAATATTCCCAGCAGTGAACTCTCCTTTCCAAAGCCTGCGAGGAGCAACATATCAGAAGGAGATCAGGGCACAGGGAGGGGAAAAAAGCACGTGGGAGCTTTCAGAAAGGAAAAAAGAGGCTGTTCCTCAGCGCTGTAAATATACTTTACTCCAGAAGTCAGGAAGCTTTCACAAGCCAAGACAAAAAGCCCCGTTCTGGCTGGGGGAGATCAGGTTTGATTAAGCTCAGAACGGAGAGCCTTCACCGCGGCGGGCAGGGCACGGCTGCGCTCCCAGCCCCGCAAGAAAAATGCCTTGTGCGAGTAGCCTGGACACTTCACTGCAATTCCAGGTTTTCAGACTTGATTGGATTCTTTTGGTCTTCTCCTGCTCCCCACCAGCAGTGTTCTGGCGTGGGGAAGCAGAAGTTTTGGCAGGCAGAAAAGTGATGTTTTTTCTGTTGGTTGTTTTTTTGGTTTGGTTTTTTTTTTTTTTTTTTNGCATATGGCAGTGTGGGGACGGGGGCAGGGTTTATCTTGGAGAAAGCTGAAAACTCAACTGAATTCATTGGCCGAGGAGCAATTAGGTGAAGGTAGTGAGGTGCACACAGCACGGTCATTTGCAAATCTACCTGCTCCTGTGTATTTCCCAAGCCTTCGGTGGTGCTCTTCCTTGGGGCTCTGGGTTCCATTCAGCACACAGATGGGAGGAGCAGCAGATGGGAAAATGCAAAGGAAAAAATGCGATGTGGTTATCTTAAGGAGAAATAAAAAAAAAAAGGAAAAATTAGGGATTTGAGGTAAAATTGTGGCAGAAGAACGAGCCTCAAGGTAGAAGCACAAGAATAATGACCAGCTTCTCCTCTTTGGTGGTGTTGTCCTTTTGTACTTGGTTGTTTTCTAGACCTTTGAGTATCTGGAGGGAAGGAATCTTTCTCCAGCCAGCCTAGGCTGACTGCACCAGGCACAGCTGATTCCCTTCCCACTGGGATCCTTCTAAATAATGTAATTTTTCTTTTTTTAAATTCAGAAAAGAGATCTGTTTGAACTGCCGTTTCTCCACCATTCCTGATGTTTGGTACTTACAGGTGGTCCCTCAGGGAGGGGACAGCCCAGCTGATGTGCAGCTGAAGGGGATGCTGTGAAACCCTCTGTGTGCTGGTGCTCAGGAGCTTTGCCACAGCGGGGATTCAGGAATGGCAATCCCAGAGGTGCTAGAGCTGCCTGCTGCTCCCCCCAGGAGCATCCAGGGCGTTTGTACCCCAAAAACCAAGTCCAGTGTTTCAAACCCACGGTGGGCAGAGTTCTCAGTGCACATTCTGTTTCAGAGCTGGGGGGTTTTTTCCTAATCGAGATTATTTTCTGTGCATCGTTTGATGCTCTCCTTCCTCTGACAAGGCTGAGTGTGATGTTTGAGAAACAGGGGCAACCAGGCGGATTTCGGATAGACAGATTAGGTGGTCCTTCTCTAAAAATCTTCTGAGGGCAACACTTGAAAAAGCACAGAATATTTTTAGGGGAGGAAATCCTAAATTTCAGGAAAAAAAATCGCATCCAGGCAAGCCAAGTAATACTTCAATTCGGTGGGAACACGGTTGCTTTTAACCTAAACGTGATTTTCCCGTGAGTGTTGGCATAACTGTGTTGAAGCAGTGTCCATGTGGGGCTCTGTGGGGAGGATTCCCAGCCCTACACGAGGCAGAGCTCCCTTGGAAAGTGAGATCCCAGAATATCCTGAGTTGGAAGGGCCCCGCTGGGTGAACCTGCCCAGGGCAGTTGTCACCAAGTGACTCCTTGCAGGGTGGAGGACAGGGAGGAAAGTCCCTCCCAGCAAGGCAGGGATGGAGGAAGCTCCTTGGCTGGATCCTGGTGGGGCCTGGCTTTGAGAGCTCCTCGGGCTTTTCAGGGCACGTGTTTGCAGTTGGCAGAGGCTGCTCTTGGAGCCATCCATGTGCAGAATGAGGGCACCTCTCCTGGCACTCGGACATCCCACGGGAATCCTCATTCCCGTTGCTTTCGCTCCGTTCTCCCACCCCTTTCCTGCTCCTTGTCTTGTGTTTAGGCACTCTCGTTGGGTTTTGGAACCCTCTTTCCAGGCTGTTCACACCCTTTGAGCGTGCTGGGAACAAAACAAGCCCTGACTGTGACCCAGTCCATGAGAAATCCCAGGAGAAACCCGGCAGCCAAAGCCGTTATCTCTGGAGGCTGCGGCCATGGTTGTCACTGCACCCCCACTTCACCCTTCCCCTCATCCCAGATACCTCGAAATCCCCCTTCCTCTGCACTTTATCCATGACTAAAACACTAGAAGCGAGCCAGCCATTGCTGTTTCTGTATTTCCTCCTGTCTTTGGCTGGTTGCTGTGGAATTCAGTTGGATGTGTCACACCTCCGCCTGGGAATTGCCGGGAGAGTTCTCTTCTCCTTGCCCTTCAGGAAGAAAAATGACCCAACCTTGGGAAAATCCAGGGTCCTGCCCTGAATGCAGAGAGTTGGCCAAGGGCTCCCATTACCAGATTTCCAATTTTGGTGGTTAGAAAGGAGCAGGGTGTGGGGGGAAAGCCTGGAGAAGCTTGGTGCTGCTCGGAAAGCCGGGTGAGCTCCTGGAAGGTGGAGAGGGTTTTGAGGCATTTGGGCGCAGTGTAAAATAGCCATGTAAACATTACCATTGTTTGATTTTCTGTCTTGTCCCCCTTCCCTCAAGTTATGTGTGTTAGTGCAAAAAAAATTTAAAAAGCTTTAGCTGCACTTGGAGATTTCCCTGGGCCAGAGAGGGCCAAGGCACGCAGGGAGAGGAGTCGAGGTGGGAATGCAGATGGGGGCTTGGAAGTGGTCTCTGGCACTGTAATGTAGAATAATTAGATTATATGGGGTTGGAATAGCTTCAGCTTTTATATTTGTATGGAGACCGGGAGAAATGAAGTAATTTGTAGTTTCTAGTGTAAAGTAGTGGTAGTGGAGACAAGCACAGATTTCACAAGGGGGTCCCCGAGGGGCCCTTCCCAGACGTCTCGGGGAGCCGCCTTTGCACCTTAACAGGGATGGTTGTTGGGGTTTGTGGTGGGTGAAATGCTCATTTCAGGTTGGGTTACGTGGTCGTTGTCAGCGGGGGCACTCGAGGGAAAGGAGGAGAGCGTTGGGGACCAAACTTTGGGGCAGCTTGGCTGGAGAGGAGACAACTTCTCCATCCTCATCTCATGGTCGGGTATCTTCCTTCCCCCTCCAGAGGCTGCTGCCCCCATCCTTAGGTGGGATCTCTGCCTGCTGGGCCTGGGTCCTCAGTTCCACACCTCCCATCCTTGATGATTCGGGGGTAAAATTTACTGCTTAGAAAACCCGGGTTTGGATGTTCCTGTGTTTGCTGGACAACAGGAAGAAAAAAACAAAAACACTCTGGGGTAAAGTTCTTTTCAAGGTAGAAAAGAAACACTGAACTACCCCAAATTAAGAGGCTCTGCTGTGAGTTTTGAGTTCTAAGCTACCGAAAAAAGAAGGTTGGCTTGAATGGTTTTATTGGAAAATAATCTCACGTTTGAAAAAAAATAATAGAGGTCGTGGAGAAGAACATCCAAAGTTGTAGATGGGTGAATTTGTTGGTTTAGGATATTTCTAGGTTTTGCTTTGTTGTTTAGCATGGGCCAGTGTTCAAAGTAAATATTGGGACAGTTTACCTTGAGCTGACCGAGTCTGTCCCATGCTTTAAAGGGAGGTTTGAGGGGGTTTGGCCAGGAGTGTCGGGAGCTGTGAATAGTTCACATTTTGAGAGGGGAATTGCATGATTTCTGGAGAGTAAAACGTCAGTTTGGGATTTTTATTTAGGGTCACCTTCAGCCCCAGATAGCCAAGCATGTTTCTGGCCCCTTGTTTCGTTTCAGGGTGACAGCAAGGTGTGTGGGTGAATGAACTCCCATCGTTTACTGCCGTGTTCAGGGGGGAGAATTCCACTTGTGGATGGATGAAATAAAGATGTCTTTGTATGTTTCAGGAGTTTTAACCTCTTCATCTCCCCACACCTGCCTGTACCCCAAACCCCGTGGCACATTCAGGCAGCAGCGGTTCTGTTGGCAGGCAGAGCTTCAGCTTTCCCTCAGCCATGGATTTTCTGGATGTGGTTTTGTTTTACCTTCCAGTGCTAAGGACTGGCTGTTCTGCAGTGCTTCAGAGCTACTCATTTTTCCATCTGTGTGTCCTGTAGAAAATGTGAAGGGGGGGTGGGAGGGGACGCTTCAGAGGTCTCATGGCATGCTTTGGGGATGGTGGGCACGTTGCTTGCTGGCAGTGAATGCACCCTCAGCTCTTCCCCGCTTTCCAGAACTGATCCATGTGGGGTTTTTGTTGTTCCTGAGAGCTGAAGTAGCTGAAAACATTTCCCTGGTCCTCAGGAATCACAGGGTACGAGGAGGAAAACCCCTCAGAGACAGCTCAGTCTCATTTCCTCTGTGCTGAAGGCAAACCCCAAACTCCTGCAGGACCAAGGAAGGGGTTTGGTGCTGATTGTGGGATTTTTGGCATCTGCATCCCAAATGTAGGGGTTGAGCTGAGTTGGACCAGTGGATGAAGTGCAGCCAGGGTGTCCTGAAGTCTCAGGTGTCACCTGGAGGTCACTTTGAACTTGCTCTGTGTGTGTGTGTGTGTGTGTGTGTGCTGGTGCCTGCTCCTCACACTGCTGTCAGTGATGGTGGGAATCCCCTTAGTCACTGCCAGGAGCTGGAGCCAGGCTTTGGTTGGATGTTTCCAAAGGGGAAAGTTTCCCAGCTGGAGTCAGACCTCACTTCCAAGGAGGCAGGGTGGGGGACAGTGGCATGAGGGATGGGGAGGTGCAGGGAGATGAGGTGCAGGCTTGCTGCAGCCTCAGAGGTTTTTCCCAAAGTCCGACTCCTTCAGGCAGCAACATTCAGCTTGGGAAAACCTTGAGCTTGGCCCCCAGGACTGGAGGGGAGAAATCCCAACTCCCCAGCTCCAGGGGAGGAGATTCCGGAGGCAGAAAGGACAGAGCCTTGCATTTCAGAGGCCCTTTTTGATACAAATCTGCTTGAGGCTCATCTTTCTGGCTGGGTCAGAGTGTGGGAGCCCTGAGCTGTTGGGGACTCAGCCACACTTTGGTCCCACTGCCTTTTGGGGCTGTTGAGGATAACAGGGAGATGTTTCCAGCTGAGATGTTCCTCACAGCTGTCTCCAGGGGGGTTCTTCCCCAGGGGCAGCTCCTCATCTCTCCCCCCATGTATTCTTGACTGGCTCCAGGATTTTGCTGTGGGGGGACCACAAACCTCACCTGCAGCGGGCTGAGGTGCTGCAGGCTGGGAATGCCTCACCCAGCCTTGTTGGCCCCATTTCCACACTGGTTTGTGTCTTGTTTGCAGGGCAATCCGTAGGAAAAAGGCAGGTGTGGCAGGGCAGGAAGGAGCTGTGGAGTGGGCCATGGCTGGGTGTGCAGAAACCATGGGAGGAACTTCATTCCCTGCTCCTTCAATTCCTTTGAAATGCTGTTGAAAACCCCCCCCAGTGTTTTTTGCCTGAGATAACCAGGGACTCAGCTGGATTCTCCACGGAATCTGCTGAGGAGGAGGATGTACCCGTCCTGTGACAGCACACAGCTCCGTGCAGGTTCCCAGGGCTTGGCCCAGCTCCCTTTTACTGTGTCACTGTCAGGAGCACCTTTCCCTTGAGGCTGCGTGTGGGTGCACAGTCTGAGGAGAGGTATTTGGGGGAGGAGTGTCCCCTAAAACACCAGGGACTCGTTTGGTGGTGGTTTTGACTCGGCTTGGAATGGCCAAGAGCTCAGATCTGCAGCTCCTACTGCCTTAAAACCCCTCAGCTTCAGCGGGATTTGAGTGTATCCCAAATCCTTGGCCCACACCTGAGCAGCTCCCGCCTGTGGCCGCCTGCAAAGGCTGGATTTTATGTTCAGCCCCCAAATCTTTCAGGTCTTTCTGCTTTGTGGTGTTTGTCTTTCCAGTTGAGTAGGGAGGGAGCCCAGGTGAGTAGGGGACGCCTGCTCGGGGTAGAGGCAGGAGGTACCTAGCACACGGCAGGCTTTATAGCAAGTTTTGGGTTGTCGGGGTTTTTATTTTTGTTTGTTTTGTGTTTCTGTAAATAATAATGTATAAATGATGACGAGACAGTGTGGAAATTCTAAAAAAAAAAAAAGGCAAAAAAAAAAAAAAGGTCTTTTGTTGTTGTTTTTATATTACCTCATCCAGCAAGTTTGTTTTACAATGACTCGATGATGCTTTATTTATATTGTTTGTACTATAATTAAACCGATTGACAAACATTTCACTTTGCTTGTTGTTTCCTATGATTTGGGTTTGATTAAGTATGCCGGTTTGTATTATGTTCCCCTTCCCTCTCTCTCTCTGTCTCCCCCCACGTCGAGATTTTTTTTGTGTCAGCTGTACAGTATTCTGAATAATTAAAAATAAAAGCAAAAAAAAAAAATCTTAAAAAAGGAACAAAAAAGCTGTAAAGTACTGCAGAGAGAGGCTGCTATATTGTATAGGTCTCTTTCTAAATAAAGACAAGAAAACTTGTTGGTCGCAGCTGGTTCTTCACTTGAGTCTCGGTGCTTCCCTTGAGCCCCACCTGCTTCCTCCTCCTGTGGCTGCTCGGATCCCGTCACTCCCTGCCAGCAATAAAGATGAAGGATTGTCCAGGACCTGGCATGTCAGAAGAGCCAGTAATGGTGCAAATTGATAAATTAAAAAGCAATAAGTCAGCTGGGCCCTGATGGGTGTGTGTCTGAGAGTTCTGGAAGTGCCTGTGGAGTGAGTGACAGATCTCCCGGCCGAAAATATGGGCGCTTCCATTAAAAACAGTTATTCTCCCCGAGGAAGGGAGCAGTATAAATGTTGCACCTCGGCTTTAAGACTCTCTGGAGGTGATCCAAGGAATTAGGCCAGTAACGGTTACATCTGTATCTGCTGAATTGGTCGAGATGATCATTTAAAGTAAGAATAATAAAACATCTTTAAGGTCAGGATGTGGCATGGCCTAATCACTTCTTTGGAGGGAGGGAAGTCGGGGCTCTCCATCAGGCTCCTCTGAACGAGCCAGCCCAGAGCCCTGAACAATGGGCAGCTGATTGACATTTATTTAACGTTTTAGAGGCCTTGTCCCGAGTCCAGCCCGAGGAGGAATCAGGAATCTGAGCAGGCTCAAGGAGAAGACAGAGAGGGAAGCAGGAGGTTTCCACCAGGGCAGGCTGGGAGCTCACTGGAACGGTCCCTGCAGGAGGAAATTACATAACGTTGGGAGAGCTGTGTGGTCCTTGGAGAGCAGCAGGTAAAAAACCATAAATGTGCATTGAAAGGGGGAGAAATGATGATTTAAAGGTGATTTAAGTAACGTGTGAAGAATAAAATGAGAGATCAAAGATCTGCGAGGGCACCGTGGAGACACCAATGCTGCGGTTTGGCCGCCTGTGCTCATCCCACCTCACTGGGAAATTAGGGGTGCTCAGAGATGAAGAAAGGTGGGAAAAGTGGGAGATTTCCCTTGAAAAGAGGGAGAAGCAGCAGGCTGGGGTTGTCTCTTTTCCTGACCTTGCACCTGGCACAGTCCTGATGACCTCAAAGCCACTGAGAGGGAGAAGATGCCCCACAGGGCATCAGTGCAGATCCTGCCCCAGAGAGAACTGGCCTGGGTTGGAAAGGTGGAATTGTATCCTCGTGATTTGAGTGGGGCTGCCACAGGGTGGAATTTGGGGCTTTGGGATTTATCTTCTCGGCCTAGATCCATTCCTCAGGTTGTTGCCCATCCAGTCTCCCACACATCGGGGTTTGGGGGAACTTTTCCTGCTGCTTTTCCTGTTCTTCATTTCCAAGTGCTCCAGAGAGGCTCCAGCAGCACCGTGGGGGATGAAAAACCGCAGGAGTGCTTGTGGATGTTACTTCTTTCCCCCTTTTTTGGGGGGTCACGTGGCTGGTTTGTCAGGCAGCAGCTTTGTTCCGGAAAGGTTTCCCCACCCCGTTCAGCCCCGCCAGCACCGAGGCAGGAGGTGGATGCCTTGTGCTCTCCCCTTCTGGATTTGAAATGTGAACTTCCAGCCTGGGAGAACTCGGTTTGGATTCCCCCTGGGTGTAAAGCTGTAGTCGTCCTCCTTTTTTTTAGGAACCATCCGTCCCTCCCCTCCTTTGCTCCCCCGAAGGGATGTGGGTTTTGATTTCGTGATGGGCACGGCTGGCTGCTCTCTCTCCCTGACAGCCCTGCAAAGATCTGGCTTCTCCTGGAAGATCCTGGTGCTCAGGGATGGTGGAGCAGATTTAAGGATGTCTTTCATGCCCACGTTCCTCACCTTACCCCAAGCCCACCCCTGTGTACCCCTGAAACGCTCCCAGCTGGTGGCATCCACTGATGCCTTGGGGAAAAAAGAGAATATCCTACGGCAAAGCAACGGGGGTCAGGAGGAGGTTTTGAAGGAAAACTCTTGATTCCCGTAAGGAGAATGGGGGAAACATCCTCCTTTTTTTTTTTTCCCCTCTTTTTTTTCCTTGTTTTTTTAAGAGAAAAAGTAATTCCTAAAAAGCCCAAAGTGTTGCTCTGCCGTAAGGGCCTTGCTGTGCATTTCCACCCTTGTCTCCAAAGGATTCGTTCTGATGGAAGCTCAAGGAAGCTTCTCCAGAGCCCGCACGATTCTCACTCCCTAAGTGCCACCTGCTTTTAGCCCTCATCCAGGACATTCCCTGGGGAGTTCTGCTCATTTATATCTAGGGGGTTTTAAATTCAAATCCAAACTGGTGTGAAGGGAGTGGTGGGAAGCTCAGAGGTGGTGGGATGGGGCTGACTCTTCCTGATCAACAGCTTTGTTTTCCAGAAGAGACCCAGATCCAACTGGTTTTAAAACAAAAGAAAATGTTAAGTGCTTCGTGGAGCATTTAAGAGTAACCTTCAAGAGCCAGGTCTTCATTTCTGCACCTGTGGCCAAAATCCAGAGCTGGAAGAGCCTGAAATCTGATTTCATGGGGTTTTTTTGCTGTGGATTTCCCCAGCCTGGAACTTGAAAACTCAGGCACTTCCGAGTCACCTGTTTTCAGTGGGTTTAGTGACCCTCCGTGGATTTGTCTCCCATCGGTTCGGCCGATCCCCAGGATCCCTGGAAAGCTCTGAGCACCCACACAAAGGCCATGGGATGGTTGGGGTTGGAAGGGGCATGGAAACTCCTCTTGTTCCCAACTCCTGCACGAGCAGGGACACTTCCCACTGGGACTAGGGGTTACCCTGGCTGGGAGAAGCCCAACCAAAATTTGGGCACACACATCCCACACAGAGCTCTTCCGAGCCCAGCCTTTGAGCTCATCCCTGTTCCCTTTCTCCCTCCCAGCCCCTGAGCTCATCCCTGTTCCCTTTTTCCCTCCCAGCCCTTGAGCTCATCCCTGTTCCCTTTTTCCCTCCCAGCCCCTGAGCTCATCCCTGTTCCCTTTTTCCCTCCCAGCCCCCGAGCTCATCCCTGTTCCCTTTCTCCCTCTGCTCCTGGGATGGATCTCAGGCAGCTGACACTCGCAGGAATTGCTCTTTTTCCCTGATGAAACCTCGCATTTCCCGCCTGGGCAACGCCCAGAACGTCACTTTGGAGAACCATTTTGGTTGGGAAAGACCTTCCAAGGTCCTCAAATCCAACCCCAAAGGAGAGCACAGCCTGCGGGAGCGACCCAGAGGGAAACGTGGCTGTTCCTGGTGGAACCACTCCAAGTGCAGTGGGAAAACCACGGCGCAGGCAGGCCGGGAATCCCACCGGGCAGTCATTGATCCCTCCTAATGCCCAGTAAAGCCCTTAATTGCCCAATAAATGCGCTCGCCGTCACCATTTGACGCCCAGCGCCGGCAATTAGCACTTATTTATTTGAGTCCTGCCCGCACGGATCTCCCGGCTCCCAAATCTGTTTGTTTGGGAGGAGAGGGGCTCCCAAACGCCACAACACCCCCGCCTGCGATGCTGCCAGCGCGGGATGGACACCGGCTCGGGGATGCCGCCTCCGCCCCGGGCCGGAGCCGGGATGTTGGATCACCCCTGCGGGCAAAACAAAACCCCCGAGAGGCCGCGGCGGCAGTGCTGGGGTGAAGATGTCCCTCAGCATCCCGGTGAGAGTTCCCTGGTGCTGGCCGGGAAGAGCTGGGAGCCAGAGGGACGGAGCAGAGCTGCGAACTGCCGCGGGGAAAAGCGGGAGCGGCCCGTCCCAGCCAAAAAACAAACGCCCTGCCGGCCCTGCGTTTACCCTGTTCTTTGGAGGCGGTTTTGGGGAGCTGCTGGGGCTGTGGGGCACCCCCCGGATGGAGGAGCCTCTCCGAATGCTGCCGGGGAAGCGGATTCGGCACCGCCTTCCTCCCCACCCCCGGCTCCCTCCTCCTCCTCCTCCTGTTCCCAGCAGAGACGCAGCATCCCGGTCTCCGCTCTGCAGATCCAACTGGTAATGGCCGGGCTGATTGACTGCAGATTTCCCCGTAACTGAGCTTAATTAGCAAGCTAATCAGGTCTGGAGATGGTTCCAATTTATTTATTGGCTGGTGGCTGCCACTAATCGGCCTGGCCAGTTAATACTGGCAGCGCCGAGGTCTTGTGCCAGGTGAGGGAATAATTCGGGATTTCATCCCCTCCGGGATGGTCCCTGGAGCCGGCATCCAGGGCTGGGATGCAGAATCCCCTCCGTGCCCGGCTCAGGCCGGCTCTGGCTCACCGGGGGGAGGATTTTTGCAGGCAGGGAGAGAAAAGGAGCGAGTTCTTTGCACTCGGGCAGCGCGGGCAGAGCTCAAACACCCAAAATAGTCCTCGGAGCAGGGAGGAGGCATCCAAAGGCAGTGTCGTGCGTGGGTCACCTCTTCTGAAGGTGACCCAGAGCAAGGCTCTTACAACTTGTGCTTCTGAGTTCCCTCCAGCAGTGCAGAGGGAATTTAAAAGAGAATTTTATTTCGGTTTCTTAAAAAAAAAAAAAATAAGGTGACTTTTCCTGCATTTTTATTTTCCCCTGGAATTACTGGGAAAGGTGCATTAGTGTCCCCTGGGTGCTGATGTTCTTTGAGTGGTGGCAAAGGAGAATGGGGAGCACTGCTGGTGTGGCAGGGAGGATCTCTCTCCCAAGTGTTGGGGAGACAGGGAAGCAGGATTTGAAACATGGGGGAAAAAATCCCACCCTTGGATTTTTTTGGCCCTCTGGATGTCCCACCAACCTCTGGATGTGGGACAGAGGTGTGGGATGGCAACAAGAAGAGGAGGGAAGGGAATGGGATTCGCAGACCTTCGTTCCCTGCTGCAGAGAGGAAGGAAAGGGAAGAGAGGCAGGATGGACAGGGAGAAAACAGCTGGAAAAGGCACTTGCAATGGCAAGAACCCACCCTTGGCTAGAGCATCAATCCCCTGAAGGCATCCAGCCTCCAGCTGAAGACCTGGAGAAGATGGAGAGACCCTCCCCACGCCTCCTTAGTTTGCTCTGATCTGTAACAGATCCATATTTTTAGCAAAAAAATATA
This sequence comes from Cyanoderma ruficeps, assembly GCA_008694505.1. Taxonomy (NCBI): domain Eukaryota; kingdom Metazoa; phylum Chordata; class Aves; order Passeriformes; family Timaliidae; genus Cyanoderma; species Cyanoderma ruficeps. The sequence continues at coordinate 432,692 of VZDJ01000161.1, forward strand.
AAAATCAAGGAAAAAAGGCCTTGCTCCTCATCTGAGCCTGCCTGGCTCGAGCTGCAGGATCCACTCCCGATCTGCTGCCCTCCTGTTGATCCAAGGGCCTTCCAGGGTCGGAAATTCCTCCCGTGAAGACACTTTGGGGCAATAATTGAGTCATTTCCCCTCCCTCTGGCCCCCTCTGGACCTGGCACCCTGGGGACAAGGGGTGACAACCCCAGCGTGGGACTTCACCATTCTTCTCTATTCACTGGCACCCCACCCCTGGGACGCCAAGCTGTTCCCACCCCATCCCTGGAAGTGTCCCAGGCCAGGCTGGACGGGGCCTGGACCGACCCGGGATCGTGGGAGGTTGAAGTGAGATGAGCTTTGAGGTCTCTGCTAAGCCAAACCCTCCGGTGATTGTGCAGGACACGCTGGTGATGGAGCTGACCCACAGCAGGCAGGGAGGGGGGGATTGTGAGCTGGAAGGATCCAGAAAGGCCTGGAAGCTCCTGGATGCTCCTGGCCACCAGGGGAGCAGAGGATTGGTGGCTGAAATCCCTTCTGGAGAGGGTTATTAGAGGGAGTAATTGGGATCACCTTACTTTACAAATGTTACTTTGCACAGCGAGGCAGGAAGACAGATCGATCTCAACTATTATTCATTAAGGAAAGTCCTTTATAAATCCCAAATTAACAATTTCTCTCCTCGAGAGCCTTCCCATTACCCTCCTTTGGCGGGGACTTATTGCCGCTCTGGAAACGGGGAAATGCGGGAATAATTGGGGAGGGGGGAGGAATAGCAGCCGTGGGCTTAGGAGCCCAACATCTGCTTTAAAAAAAAAATACAGATGTGTGTCTTAAGGATGACCACGAGCCTAATTCAGAGGGGGAATGTTTGTGAGGAGCCCAGAGCCCCAGCGAGGCTCAGAAAAGCCCGAGTGGCTCCTCAGCAGCTGAGGGAATGTTTGTGAATGTTCCGGAGTGTCACCCATCCCCTCCACGCCGAGAGGGAGCAGGGACAGGGAGCTGCTCTCACCGGCTGCGCTGGGGAATTCCCTGCACGGCCCTTTGCCTCTGGGGCTGGGCAGAGATGAAATTATTGCTGCAGCCTCAGGGTCTGCCTTGGTGTTTGGGGTGGGAGAGAGAATTTCAACCTTTTGGTGTTTCGGATGAAAAAGCACTGAGACAAAATATTTTATTATTATTTTTTTTCAAGCAGAGGAGGAAAACCAAACAGTTATTGCTCCTTAAAAACTCACAGGTGCCTCCCAAGCTGGGTGCAGGGCATGAAATTCAGGTGACCTGGTGGGTTTTATATTAGGATTGCGGGGGAATTGTGTATTTGATGAGGCTTTTTACCCCCAGCTGCCACATTTGGGACACGCCCTGAGGACGGCGGGTGCAGAAGGATTTGTTGTGAAGAAATGTTGCTGCTGCCCCAAAAAGCTGACAGGTTTGGTTTGAGTCAAGGCTGCCGGCACAAGAAAATTCCTTCATTTGTATAACCATTCCCGTGGCTTCTTCTGGCCGTTGTGGGAATGCCAGCACGGGAGGCAGATGTTTCCCAAAGGGCTTTTGGGGCCAAACCCACCTTTCCCCACCACCTTTCCCAGTATGGATGTTCTTGCAGCAAAACCAGAAATCTTGAGCAGCATCAAACCAGGGAGGAAAACAGCAAAGATTTCAGTTTACACTCAGGCAGCTGCAATTTTTTATCACTGCAGGTGGTATCAAGACATGCTAACTTAAAAAAAAATAAATAAATCACTGCAGATGGCCCTTTTGGGGAGGCCATTTTTGGGGTATTTGTGTCTTTTAGAAAAGACTGGGAGCTCCAGGCGCTTGGCACCACACAGCCAGCTCCTCGCTGTTGGTAACGCTTCTCCTGGAAAATTATAAATGGGAATCCCCGGTTTGTCTTTTGCTCCGTTAATTAATAGGAGCTGAGCATTCAAAGCGCTCCCCCGGAGCCAGCGCTGGGCCCTTTCCCGCTCATCCCGGCCCCTCGCCGCCAATCCCCTCAATCCTGGCGGCTCGGCGTCAAACACCCCGCGTTTCACTGCCCTTTCCAGCCGATCCCCCTGCTCGGAATTATTTTCCCGGGGGGCGGATGGAGGGGATGATTTCCCGTCTCCCCCGCGGACTCTGGAGCGGAGGAGGCGGCGCGGAGCATCCGCGTCCCCCCCGGCGGGAACTCCGCCGCTGCCGGGCCCCGCAACCCGGAGCTGCCGCTGGCCGGGCCTGGCTGCTCGTCCCCCGCTCGTGTGGCACGGCGGAGGGACGAGGGACCCGCTGCCGGTGGCGCTGCGAGCGCGGAGGGGACGCGGGAGATGCTCCGGGCGCTGCCCCCGCGGGGCTCGGGGCTCTGCCCGCGGCTCACACGGGCGGAGGCTGCGGATCCCCAGGGCTTTCCCCCCACGGATCGCGGCCTGAAGGTGCCCCACCATCCTCCTTTGACCGGAAGGTTTTGCTCGCAGCTGAAAAATCTATATTCTGTGGGCATTCCGTGGAATCGTTTCGCTTTTAGCTAAAATACCCCCTTTCCCCGCACGGTTTTACGGATTTGGCTCAGTGTCCTGCCCGGGCTGGCAGTCGGGGCACGGAGGAAACGCCGCCTTTTAATTCGGAGCCGAGACTCTGGGAGATGAGGCAGAGGCTTAAAATTCACGTGGCTTCATTAAAAAAAAAAAAAAAA
>VZDJ01000161.1:447099-547385 GCA_008694505.1 Cyanoderma ruficeps
ACTATATACTATATACTATATAACAGAAAATATAATATATAATATGTAATATTATATATATTTATGTATTTAAATGTCTACATATTATTTATATATATAAAATATAGACTACATACAATTTTGTGGGATTTTTTTTCTTTTTTTTTTTAATAACCAACCAAACCCCGGTGTAATTCAGCATGGGGAGAATTTTGGGGAGCACTGTGGCACGAGGACAGCCGCTCTCCCAAAGGACACTCGTGTGCACATCCTTTGGCTGAGCAGGAATTAACCTGAGGGTGTGGGGGAAAAAACCAAACCCTTGCTCCTCCAGGTCGCTTTGGCCAGGTTGCTGTGGGAAATGCAAACCCAAACTCCATTTGGGGTTTTCCAGCCCCTGGGGACAGTGACAGGCACAAGGGGAACGGGAGGAGCTGGAGATACAGGGAGCTGTGTCACCCTCCTGCATGGGACAACCACAGCATTCCTGGTGGCTCCTACATTAAAAAAAAGCCCAAAAATTAAAAAAAAAAAAGAATTTTAACTCTGTTTTAAGGTCTGCCACTGGACTTATCTCAATTTTCATGTTTGGCTGGACATTGCATTCCTGGCTCCCAGAGCCCGTGGAGCGTGGCAGTGGGGAGGAAAAAGAATTCTTCCCCTCTCCCAGCTTCCACCTGCTGCTTCCACAACTTCCCTGGCTCTCCATGGATGAGGAAGAGCCCTGCCAACCCTGGCCCATGTTCCCATTATTTTGTGCCTCTCAGGGGGATGCCCCATCCCAAATGTGAGTGACCCCTTCGTGACTCCCGTGGCTGTTTGACTCCGTGCTTTGTTTTGGTGGGAATTGCTGGGGATTCAGGGAAAACCCATCCTGGCTGAGATTTATCCCTGGGGATTTGATGCTCACCTGGGCTGGTTTGAGAACCCTGGGATGGTTTGGGTGTCCTGGGCTGCTTTGAGTCCCCTGGGCTGGTTTGGGTCCCCTGGGATGGTTTGGGTCTCCTGGGATGGTTTGGGTGCCCTGGGATGGTTTGGGAACCCTGGGCTGGTTTGGGTCCCCTGGGATGGTTTGGGAACCCTGGGATGGTTTGTGTCCCCTGGGATGGTTTGGGTGCCCTGGGCTGGTTTGGGTCCCCTGGGATGGTTTGGGAACCCTGGGATGGTTTGGGTCCCCTGGGATGGTTTGGGAACCCTGCCCTGTCCTTCCCTTCGCACACCTGAGGAGCCCCCGGCTGCTTTCCAGGGATCCTCTACAATGAGCATTAATCCTGCCAGCCACTAATCATTTTATTACTCTTTACAATCTATTTAAAGCACAAATAGAAGGGAAAAACACCCCCAAATCTGTACAAATTTCCAGCCAAAAGCACGTTTTAGTCCTACTGTAAATCTGGGAAAACAGTCATCTGCCACGGAAAGCTGTTTGGCAGAAAGGGATGCTCCTGTGCTCCGTGGAAGGGCTGGATTTGGACCTGGATCTGCTCCCTCCCTCACAGCAGCACTCCTTGGGGCTCCAGCAGCAGGAAGTCACGGAGAGCCCTGGGCAGGGGCAGCAGGGGGACGAGGGCATGGCAGCGGCTCCCGAGGCGCCTGCGGATGGCGGAGCGGCACAGGTGCTGCAGGCAGCGGGCACGGCCCGCCAGCCCCAGCAGGGACTCGTAGAAAGGCCGGTGCTGCTGCAGAGAGAGGGGCAAGGCCACCGTCACACACCTGGGACGGGTCTTTTCCCAATTCCCAGAAACGGTGGAGGTGTTTGGGGATGAAGATCTAAGGGGAGGAGGGAAGAAGCTCAGCTGTGGCTGCGGGTGAGGGGTGCGGGCACTGACACGGCTGCACAGGGAAAGGGTGGCTGAGGAATTCTGGAATTGTCCTGTGGAAGCAGCCTGGGGAGAGCCAGCCTCGGGGAGGGTGCAGCAGCATCCCACAGAAAGCCAGGGTAGAAGAGACCCTGTTCCTGAGATGGGGAAACAAAGCAGGATTGGGCTGTGCAGCCTCAGCCTTGCCCTAATTTGGGGGAAAAAATCCTTTCTCCCATTCCCCAGAAGGAGCTGGAGGCTTTATTTGCCTTCCAGCTGTCCCTCACAGATGTGGGGCCAGGAGCCACCCCAAACCATCCCAGAGCAGGCTGGCTGTGCCTGTTGCACGTCCCAGGAGGAGCTTTTCCAAACCAAAATGAGTGGTGTGGGCTCCTGCTGGGCAGTGCTCTGGCTCCAGGGTCACTTCCAGAGGCTGGGAGTGGATTTTATGGCAGCTCAGGGCAGGGATGTGCGGCCTGAGGATGGTGGAGCTGAAGGGATGCAAACTTGGAGGGATCAGGTGGGCGGTGCTGCCCTAGGGAATATTCCTTTAGTTTTTTCTCCATCCAAGTGAAGTCTGGGTGGGGGGAAAAACCAGTCTGTGGGGAAAATGAACCCATCCCGTGGGGAAAATGAACCCCTGTTCTGTGGGGAAGATGAACCCCTGCCCTGTGGGGAAAACCCCCTCCCTGGGTCTCAGCCACTCCTGCCAACCCTCAGTGCTGCCTCACCTGGAACACCTCCTCTGGCATGGCCTCGGCCCACTCCTGGGACACCGGGATTTGGGAGTAGGAATTGAAGAGGACTTCGATGACCTCCGGCACGGCTGCGCAGGATTTCAGCACCTGGCCAGGGACAGTGGGAGGGCTCAGAGGGGGACAACGTCCCCCAGCCAGGTTTGTCCCACCCCACCAGGCTCCAGGCTGGGATAGCCCCATGTCGGGATCAGGCAGGAGTGGGGTTTCTCCTGGTGTGTTTTGGGAGCTCCTGCTCCATCCGTGGAGTGGTGGGAAGTCCCACCCTGCTGAGGCACTCCTTCCCCTGGATGCAGCCCTTGCTCCTTATTTACATTTTTGGCTCGTGCCTGACGAGGCAGGATAATATTTTCTTTATGGTTTGATGTAAAATCAATGGAACGCGGAGCCGTGAGGCAGCTCGTGTGCCAAGCCTGTCCCTGAGGGAAAAAAATCCCTCTGAGCCGTGCTGGCTCCATCCCGCCCTTCTGCTGGGCCTCCATCTCCATCACTCCCCAACCCCACAGTCCCCCGTCCCACAGATTCTCCCATTTTCCATTCCCAAATCTCCCGACCACAAGGCGTGAGGGGATCCCCCCCCGGGCGCCGCTGAGGGGCCGGTACCTTGACGAAGGCCGGGGGCCAAATCCTCTGGGAGCCGTGGTTGAGCAGCAGCTGGACGGTGACGTGGGGACGCAGGTCCCGGTGGGAAGCAGCTCCCTGCAGGGCCCATCCCAGGGGGGACACGCCGTCGTAGTCGATGGCGTTGGCGTCGGCCCCGCGCTGCAGCAGCAGCCGCGCCAGCCCCGCGTTGGCCGCCCCGCACGCCCGGTGCAGGGGCCTCCTCCAGCCCTCGTCCCGGGCCTCCAGGTCGGCGCCGTGGGCGGCCAGCAGCTGGAAAAGCTGCAGGGAGTCGTCGCCCGGGCCCGGGGGCTGCCCGCAGAGGACGCCCAGGGCCGTCTCCCCGCGGGCGTTGCGGGCGTCGACGCGGGCCCGGCGCCGCAGGTACAGGCCGGCGTGGCCGCAGAGACGGTGCCGGGCGGCCACGTGCAAGGCCCGGTCCCCTCCCGCCTCGCTGGGCAGCTCCACGGCCGCCCCGTGCCTCAGCAGCAGCCTGGCACACCTGCAGGAAGGTGGGGTCAACCTCCAGCGTGGGGTTTTAGGGCTGGGGTGGGCTGGAGACACGAGGGATGGTGGGGTGGAGGCCGTGCTGGAGCTGGGGTTGTGGCGCTCAGGGATTTTGGGAGGGAGCAGCGCAGGCTGGGCAGGGAGGCACTGTGCCCTGGGCCCTCCACAGGGAGGGCAGTGGTGGTTTGGGCAATATCTCCTGCTGCCTCTTTATCAGCACCATGCATGGAAGGGCTGTCCTTAGCCATCCTGACCATCCTTGACTGTCCTTGAATACCTTGACCACCCTTGACCATCCCTGACCATCCTTGACCACCCTTGACCATCCCTGACCATCTTTGACCATCCTTGACCATCCCTGACCATCCTTGACTGTCCATCCTAAACCATCCTTGACCACCTTGATCGCCCTTGATCACCCTGAGTGTCCTTGACTGTCCTCGACTATCTTGACATCCTTTGACCATGCCTGACCATTTTTGAACACCATGACCACCTTAGGCCCACCTCCTTGGATATAAAAATGGATTTTCCTTCTCCCTTTGAGGGAGCCCAACACCTGTGTTGTGCTCCTGCTCCAGAGGATTGTGTTTTCACAGAATCATGGAATATCCTGAGCTGGGAGGGACCCACGAAGGTCATGAAGTCCAAGGGAGGAGCACCAACCTTTAACCCTCCCCCTGCCTCTTTAATTTTCATCTAATGCACTTTTCCTTCGGCTCAGGTGTCACTGCAGCCTTGTGGGAGGTTTTGGGCTGACACAGAGGCAGCACGAGGAGAGAGAAGTCCCAGTCTGATCCTCCCAGCAGCAGGGATGGGGAAGAAGAGGAACCTCAGGGAGGAAGGACAGCACCACGGTATTGCTTGTTTTTCCTGGCCCGGGGGAATGCTAACATATGTGGGGAAAACATCAATAAGAAAATAATGAGATAATATTAATAATAATACACTTGACTTTTTGTGGACCTGCCTCTCCAAGGATTTGGTGGGAAGGGAGAGGATTTTCACTGTCCTTGACAGTGCAGAGTCTACAAACACCTCCCTGGGCTGCTTTTCCCATGCATCTCAAGCCTGAGTTTAAAAAAAAAAATCTAAAAACCCAAACCCTGCAAGATCTTTTCCTGCAGCCTGGGCAGATGTAATGCTCCCAGAGGTGCCAGCCCTCACCTGAGGCCTCCCCCACAGATGCTCTGCTTGGGGCGTGCTTGTGTGAGAGTGGATTTAGGTGGGGTTGTGCCATTCCCAAAATCCTCAGGTCCTTACTTTCCAATTTAATTTTCTGCTCTGGGATGCTGAATCCCCCTCTCAAGGAATGTTTTGTCTCCCTGAGGCTTTTTTGGGCTTGCTGTTGGAGGGGATCACTCAGACAATCAGTCTCTTTCGCTGGCCTTGTCCATCCTTGTCAGCAGGGAATTTGTAGCCCTGGTTGTAATTATTCTCCTGGGATCTCTCTGGATTAGCTTAATCCTGATGTCACAGGTGGCTCTGGCACCCCAAAATAATGTATTCAGGGCAAACCAAGGGATGGTTCTGCAGGGGAAAAATGGAGAAAAAACAAGTATTGCTGACCTGGCTGCAAAAATGCAGCAGCCTAGCCTGTGAGAAATATCCCCTTTTGTTCTGTTTTCCTTCTTTTTTGGGGGGGTAGATCATGCTTAAAGCATTCCCAGGCAAGGAGGCAGCTGTGCCCAGAGACCTGGGGCACGAACATTGCCCTGGTTTGGGTGAGGAGATTTCCACCTGCACAGGCAGCACGGAGGGGTTATTCCTCTGCCTTTAATTTCCAGGTGAAGAATGGATCACCCAGCAAAGCCAGGAGCTGTACCCAGCCCAGCATCCTCACTGGGCCGTGGGGTTTTTCCCCACATCCCTCACTGTGCCCAATTTTCCCCTCAAATTCTTTCAGAGGATTCAATCCTGGGAGCTCAGTTCCTCTTGGTCTCCTGCTAGACATCCCAAATATTCTCCTGTGGAAATGCCACCCTTCCCAGAGGCTGCAGCACTGCAGGGTTGTTCTTTTTTGTTTATCAGGTTCCAAGGCTCACTTGCTGGAAGAAACACAAGGCGCTTTATACTGAATTTTCCCCCTGGGTGCTCCTCCCTTGGCACAGAGGGAATGTTGGCAAGGAGTTATGAATAAGGGATGATCTCTTCCAATGAATGGACAAGGTGGGAGCCTGGGAGGAGCGTTTGCCTCCTGTTTGGACATCTGGGCATCAGCAGGTTCTGGGCAGATGCTCTTGTTAACCTTCAAAATCTCTGTTCACGAATTCACCAGCTCCAGCACCTTGCCAGCACTTCTGGCTTCCTGTGTTTTCATTCACACCCTGGTTGTTGCCACCAGATGAGACTAAAATCCCAATATAAATCCCTAAAATAAATTAAGTAAGGCCTAGGGGTGGCTTGCTGCTTTTTGAAGAGCTCCTCCCCAATTTTCTGGGAATACCGAAGGAGTATACTGAGTTCAGCTTTCTGTTTATCTCAGCAGAAACTCGGTAACAAAACACGTAAGTTTGTTTTCCATCCAGCCTGGCACCTAATTTTAACTAATTTAAACTCACTTCCAGGCCATTCCCAACCCATTTGCAGGTGATGGGTGCTGTCTCCTTGCTTGGGCAAGTCACTTCTTAGGGTTAAAGAAATTTGGGGTGAGCGCTGCTGGTGCTCCACCTCCACCCTGCCCTGGGCTTCTGGATCAAATGGAATGGGAGATTGGGATTGATTTTTTTTTTTTTTTTTAACTTTTTCACCCATCGGAGAGTCAGGGCGGGATGTGCCCATTGCCCTCCTTGTGCCAGGATGAAAAACACCCAGGCCAGGAAAGCGGGATTTGTTAGAGACGGGATGCGATGAACAACCAGCAGGAGGAGCAGGAGATTGGGGCAGCGGAGGCCGGAGCAACATTCCCGTCCCAAAAACCCACTCAGGCCCCAGTTTCCTTAAGGAAAAGCCTCCCGTTTGTTTTTCCCTGCCGTCGCCGGGGTCGGAGCGAGGTTTTTCTGTAAAAGCCCTCGTTTTGTCGCGTCTCAGAGAGCAGGGCCAGGCCTCGGGCTGTGCCCCGTGGCTGCTCTTGGGCTCTTTATTTCTTGGTCAGGATCCATTGAGGAGCTGCTCTTCCCCAGCTCCCAAAATGACGGCTCCAAACGCCCCGAGTGTTGCGTTTAGCACGGCTGAGCAGAGCAGAGAATGAGGTTTAGCACTAGATGATGCTAAATGCTGGCTTTTCAAATCCCTGGGCTTTGTTTTCCTCTCAGTGCCGCTCATTCCCCGCAGCCGCAGGGGCAGAGTGTCCAGGATGATGCTGGAATAGCTGGAGGGCGCCTGGGCCCGGCTCCACTGGGTTAGCACCCATCTCCCCGGCATTTGGGAGCCTCGTCCTGACCTTTTTAGGCATCTTGCTGCCTTCCTGCTCAGCTCCCGTTCCCTGCTCATTCCTCCCACCCTGTCCCTGGCAGCCCTGGTGCTCCCACGGAGCCCCTTGGGCGCTGCCTGAGCTCCTGCACTGACTCAGCCCACCTTCCATCCCCAGTCCCTCAGCTCTGGGGGCCTGGAGGTGGTGGATAACTCTGCTTCCAGCTCCCAGGGGGGAGGGAAGGCTTGGAGAAGGGAATTGCTCAGCTGAGCTGTGTGGAAGTGGGGGTGACATCTCCTTGTCCCATCCCTTGGCCTCACGGAGCCCCGTTCCTGACGCGTAAGGCTGGAGAAGGGAAATTCCTCTCCAGGCAGGCTCTCCCTGCTCTCCAGGGGAGCCCGGGACGTTGGGGGAGATCTGAAGGAGGACTCTGCAGATGTTCAGCATCCCTTCCTGCCGCGATGGGAGGCAGGAGCCGTGTCCTGCATCCCTGCCAGGCGCCTTCCCACCGCCCCGCGCCCGCTCTCCCCTCCCCGCCGCCGCCGCCGAGGCTCTTCCTCTCCCCCTCAATTATTTTTATTTTATATTTTTTTTCGGGGTGCCAATAAAGGCAGGCGCCTTTAATCATCCCCAGCTTTAAGAGGGAAAAGGGAGAGCGCCAGGGAGAGAGTGCAGTGAATTTAGAGACTCATCTTACCCCACCATGTTAATTATCTCGGCTGTAAAAAAGAGGTCAAGGAGAGGAACTCTACTAAATAGGCCGACGTTGGCATGAACAGCTCCTAAAGTGAAGAAGGTAAGACTGAACTTTACTGGAACTTTTTTTTTCCCACCTCTTCAAAAAGCTCCTAGATTAAAGCTCTGATATCCTTTTTGTTGAAATCTCATGGATTCTGAAGCTCAAATGGCTGGAAGGAAGCCCAGATAATTTTTTTTTATCCCAGTCACTGAGAGGCTCAAAGGTTTTAAGTCCTGCCCCCATGGTGAATTGCCGAGTATATGGGAATACAGAAGAACCTGGCACATAGGTGTTCTGGCCATTGTTATCGAGAGGGAGAAAAATAAAATAGCTCTCTATGTAGGTCAATGACCTGCTCTTTGTTGTCACTAAAAAATTAAGGATGACCTAAAATCTACTACTCAACGAAAAAAATAATAAAATAAAAAAAAGGGAGGCGAGGTAAAGTAGTCTCCCCCTAATCAAAGAGGAAATGTTTGTGTTACCCAAAGCTTGACCTCCTCAGTCTCTAACTTTAGCAAAGTCTTTGCGATTGAAAAAGCAGTGGTCGAAACCTCAAACCCTGTCTGAAATGTCTATTAATTTTTGATCTTTCAAGGGAGTTGGCTTAGTTATTGTAGAAGCCCCCGTAGCGCCGGGCGCCGTCGTTAAGGGGCTCTCAGCATTTCCATTATAAAGCCCCAATATTCCAGGGCTTGCAACTCAGCTGTTGCCACGTCGGGGCTGTCTGATCCCCTTGGTGGCTGTGCTGGCTCACCTGCCATCCCCCTCCACCATGCAAATCCGTGACAGCAGCTCCGTTTTTATATATATATTAAATCATGGGGTTTTTTTTGTTTTGTTGTTTTTTTTTTTTCCCAAGCTTGGAAGCAAAACCAGGGCAGCTGGACCTTTGTGGTCTGCCCTGGGTTGGTTTGGTTGCCCCATCTCTTCATGGGGAGCACTGGGGTTTTAGGATGGGGCTGGAGGATGAAGGTTAAGGTGTAAAGGGAGCTCAGGTGATGGAATTGAAGCCAGCTCTTGTCCATCACAGAGCTGCTTGTAGCATCCTGCCTTTCTCATCCGGCTCCTTCCAGCCCTCACGGCCCCAAGGATGTGTTGGATTCATCCCCAGATTTTTGGCTGAACCAGAAGCTGATTAATATTTGATTTTTGGACATCTCGCAGAGGCTCTTCCTGATAAGCAGGGATGAAATCTTTCCCTCTCTGGCTGCTTCCCTTCTCCAGAACGCTCTCCCTGTGCTGTGGTCCACGAGATGTTGGAACCTCGCTTTCACCACCTACTTCCCGTTCATCTTGCCTGCCTGGAGGGGAGAGGATTGAAGCCAGGCTGGCTTTTCAGGGAAGCTGGCAGGTGATGAAATTCACTGTGGCCCTAAGAAGTTTCATCAGGGTAATATCAAGTGGCTGAGCTATTTATTTAAAAAAAAAAAAAAGGAAAATATCCTGATTCCATGTGTCTAACGATCCAGACACTTAAAGTCCTACAGAAACATATTTTTTTTGTATTTTTCTGTGTTTTTCCAGGCAGTTTTTATGCTCATCTGTGTGATGCTGATCCAGGGCGAGATGTGGATGCACAAGGATGGGGCCTCAGCCCTGACTAGGAACCACGGTGGATCTGTACATGGCTTGTGTGGGGTGAGGGAGTGGGAGTATTGCCCCACATCCCATAAACCCATCCTGGGGGAAGCGTGCTGGATCTGGGATGCCCGACATACTGATTTTAAGTGGAAATAGTCAGGGAAGAGGAGGAAGGAAAAGCTGAGGCTGGGTTGCTCCTGTCTGTGGGAAGAAGACTTAGGCTGTGCAATGTGCCTGGCACCAAAATATCCTTATTTTTGCTCTCTGCTGTGGCAGTTGGGAGATGTGGGAGCACGTGGGAAGCCTTGCCGTGGATCATGGCCCCTTGTTTGCTTCCCACAGGCAAAACTCCTGTGCCCTGTGCACAGGGGACGCACAGCGAGGTTATCACGGAACCCCAGAGCGGTTTGGGTTGGATGGGACCTCAGAGCCAGACTCATTCCGCCACGAGCAGGGACACCTCCCACTACCCCAGCTTGCTCCAGTGCCCATCCAGCCGGGCCTCGGACGCTCCCAGGAGCAGCCCAGCAGTGGGATGCCCGTGGGATCCCTCTCCTTACCGCAGGGAGCCCGGGGAGGTGCAGAGGTGCAGCGGGGCCGTGCCCTGGTCGCTCCGCAGGTTGGGGTCGGCCCTGTACTCCAGCAGCAGCTCCAGGCAGTGGCTGTGTCCCCCCTGGCAGGCCCGGTGCAGGGGTCCGTGTCCCCCCGGGGCCAGGTTGGGGTGGGCCCCGCGGCGCAGGAGGTGGCGCAGGCAGTCGGGGTGGCCGTGTTGGGCGGCCAGGCACAGCGGGGTGCTCAGCTCCCGCCTCTCCTCCAGCGCCCACAGCCCTGCGGGACACGGCAGCGGGCTGAGCCCCCGCGTCCCCATCCCCTGCCCGCCTGCCTGGGGGCCGAACCAGCCCCACGCTCTGCTCTTTCTGCTCTCCTCTGGCAGATTTACGTGGGTGGTTGCACTTGGTGGCTCTGAGTGCAGCTGGCAAGAGAGGAAACGAAATTCCCCTGGTGTGTGCTCATCCCTTTCCTCGGGTGGGCAAACCAACGCCCTGCTGGCCACCAGGGCACACAGGCCTGTGTGGCAGGAGCTAAAAGGCAGATCCTGAATTCCCCAGGGAAAGAAAAGCTGTCTCTGCTGGGACGGTGATGGAGGGCTGGGCTTGGGATGTGCTGGGTTTGGGATCAGCCAGAGTGAGGAATTGCACTTCCCAGCAGCTCCAGGACCTCCTGGACCGTCTCCTGAGCACGGTGCTCCATGAGCACCTGGGACCATCATCTCCATCACCCCAGGAGGTACTGACCATCCTGAGGGCATCATATCCCTCCCAGATAGAACCATGAGGAATTTTGGCTGTGAGCCCTCCTGAAAATTAGACACAGAGTGTCTAGTCCCAACCTGAAAAAATCACGTGTATGCACAGATTTTACACTTCCACTGGGTTAGTACAGTGCAGAAGAGAATATTAAAAGTGATGAATATTAATGGCCAGAACTGTGGGCTAACCAGAAACCTCAGGAACACTTAAGGCACCTAAATGCACTGCACCTCTCCTGTTTAGGGTTAGTAAATTCCCATTGGTTTCATTTTCCTGGCCTGCCCTTTAAAGGAGAAGTACCTGAGAGTCCGTAAGAGGCTTGGCTTGTCACCTGCCACTCCAGCTCGTTTTTACTGATCTCAAAGACCAGGTTGACATCCAGGTGGTGTCGCTCGGTGAGGACCTGGAGGCTCCTCAGGTCTCCTGTGACCAGGGCTGTGTAAAACCTGCTGATGGGAGCCTGAGGTGCTAAGGGACGCTCTGGATCCAATTTGGAGGAAATCCTCAGCTTTGCTGTCACAGTTCCTGGTGGCTCGCTCATTCCATGGCTTCCTGGTGTGCAGGTCCTGGCTGGGGGCATGGCCAGGCTTTTACAGTTCACTGTTTCCATCCTCTTGGCTTGTTGTCTAATTATAATCCAGTCCAGGCTCTGTCATGGAGTATTTATAACTCCAGAGGGGTTGGAGCACGACGGACACAGGCTACAATGAGGGTCAGGCAGTCACCAGGCCATGCTGCAGCAGCACCTCTTGGATTAAATTGCTGGATTATTTGGAGGATCCAGCTTGGGACAGGGGTGTTTCGACTGGGAGGAAAATGGTGCCTAGTGTTTAGGAAACTAAAAACAAAAAGACAAAAAAAAAGAATTGTGGTCACCTGCTGTCTGTCCATCCCCAATAACTTTATTTGTGTCCCCTGTGCTCTGGGAGGGTTTTTTTTTTTCTCCTCTATTTTCTTTTTTTCATGAAGGTGCTCCCATGAGATTCCAGTCTTGTGGTTGCTCTCTGGAAAAATCTGGGCTACGTGTTACTGACCCAGCCTGGAATGTTGGGATGTCCCTGCAGGGATGCAAAGGCCAGTGAGGTACAAATCCTCCTGGGGCTTTGGCAGGGGAGGCTGCTCTCCCAGACAGTGCCTTGTATAGGAGAGGGAAAGCACCCAGAGCTTTCCCTGAGGCTCCTTTCCTCAAGGTCACTGGAGAAATCCACGGTGGGGACGAGAATAGAGGTTGGTGTCTCGTGACTCGGAGGCTCTGGGTGACAAAGCCTGCCCCTCCCAGCCCTCTCAACCACCTCGTTGGGGAATAAACCCCAAAAAAACCAATAAACCAAATAAACCTGGTCAAAGCAGATTTTGGGATGTTAAACCAGAGCTGGAACGCTCCACGGTTCCCTCTGTGTGGAGTCAACCTGAGGCTGGGAGAGAATTTTGGGACCTTCCTGGGGATCCTGAGCATCCCTGGGTGAACACCCCTAGAGCCACCTGAAGTTCCTCTGTGTGTGTCCTCAGCATGGCTGTGGTGACATTCTGGCCCTGGAGACTGTGGAAGAGCATGGAGCCCCAAAAACTCCACGGTGTGTCCATGCATGGTGGGGTGTGCTGAGCTGAGGGGACCCTTAAGGTCCCTATTCATGGGAAGCAGCATTGGCAGCTGATTTGAGACCATCCTAGGTGGTCTTCCCTGTTTTCTCCTCCTTTTCCCCTTTGTCTCAAGGCCGGCATTCCCACCTGGCTGTGCACAACCTCTCTGTTGGTTTGGAGCCTCCAAACCCCCTCGTTTTCCTCTCTGCTTTCACCACTTGTTGCTGTTCTGCTCCACTCGGCCTTTCTGTGCCCATTTTCCCCGCTGGCATTAACTGCACCAACTCCTCCAAGCACTGCTCTGGCACGGAAAACACCCTCGTTATCCCCTGGGCTCCTTCAGCCAGCACAGGAGAAGGTTTGGAGATCCAGGGAAGGGCACAGACAGGGATCATTTACCTCAGTAACTCGTCCCAGAGCCCTGGCTGGCTTTTCCTCTCATTAGCAGCCCTGGAATATTTTTGTGGTGATGTGGAGGAATCCTGCCCTTGCTCACATGCCCTTGCTCTCGCCAAAGGGATCACCTTCCCCAGGCAGGGATTACCTCCCTGGGTAAATTTAGCAGGGAACCCAGACCTTCTGGGTCAGAGCTGGGCTAATTTTGTTGGTGGGGTGTGTGTGTGTGTTTGGCACTAAATTGCCCTTGAGAGTGTTGGAACACCCCGTGACCCTTCTCCATCAGGGTCTATTTGCATACGAACACTCGAGTCTGGGCCAGGATTAACTCGTGGCTGAGGGAGAGGGTTAAAATCAGCCTGGGACAGACAGAGTGGAGAGAAAAGGTGCCCTTGGCACACAGAACCCCGGAGTCTGAGCTGCTGCCGGCCAAGTCCAGTGCTGTTTCCCCCCCAGGAGAGGAGAATGATGTTGGGATGAAGCAATGCTGCTGTGGAGTTAAGGGAAATGTGGCTGCACAGGCAGGTGGGATTTACTGCAGAGAGGAGCCAGGAGAACTGTGGAACATCCTGGGGGTGGCCAGGAGCAGCGGGAGAACCCCCTGGTGGGGTTTAAAAGGAAAGTTGAGGGTGTTTCTACTGCTTGTGAAGCACTCGTGCTTCAGGCAGCAAGTTTGGGTTGTGGAGGAAACCTCCAAGCTGTGCTGCAGGGCCTTGGGCACATCCCCTGTCATCACAGCTTTGTGATCCCTGGGGATCTGATCCTGCAGGAATTGAGTCTGGGCTCATCCTGCCGTGTCCTTCCTTCAGCAGGGATGCCCCTGCACAGCCCAGAGTCCCAAAAAGGGGTGAGAGTGAGCACTTGCAGCCTCGCCCTCATCAATCCCCAAGGCGGGGGGAACATCTCCACCTTCTCCCGGTGCCCGACTGTTTGCAGAGCACACCTCATTGAACACAACATTAAGCATTTCCCTTCCTCAGACCAAGTGTGTCTATTAATAACGGCTTAAATTGCCCGCTCCAGCTTCCCATTACCGGGAAAACTCACTCCTGGCACAGGCAGGAGCACAACACAGCAGCAGCAAAAGGCTTTTAGAGAGAGCTTGGGCCCCCAAGTTCAGCTGCCACGTAACTCAGCCCTCGCTCTGGGCAGAGCTCAGCCCTCCTGGCTCCAAAACCCCACGAGGCTGTGTTAAAACATCCAGATGTGCAGAGCTCCTGGCACCACCACCCCCCTGATTTACAGCTGCCCTCTGGCAGCAGGGAATGGCATTATTATCATTACCATTATCATTTTTCCAGGGAAATTTCCAGCGCGGGGCAGGAGCCCGCAGCACTGTCTCCCTCAGAGCGGCTGATTTAAACCTTGCATCCCCTCCTGGCCCTCCCAGATAACCCAAACAGGGTCCCTGTGATGGCAGTGTCCCCTCACACCCCACAGCTGTGGGGCTGAGGGGTGGGCAGGCGGGGTGGCAATGCCACTGCTGTCCCAAACCTACCTGGCAGCGATGTGAGGGTGGCTCTCCTGGGTGATGGTCCCTCATCCCCCCTGGATCACCATCTCTGGCTGGGCAGAGGGAGCTGTGAGGCTCAGTGCCCTCTCTGGGAGCCAGGTGCCACCTTGCCAAGAGCCAGCCTGCCCCCAGCCCGTCCCCAGGTTTATATTTGCAGCTCTCCGTGTGACAGCACTGCCCAGTTATGCGGGCTGGGCTGTGGGACGAGCCCCTGCCAACACACACGTCCCTGTCCCCGGGCCTGGGGAGGGGACCATGCCTTAACCTCCCCCAAAATACTTCTGCAGATGCTGCTGCTGCTGCTCAGCTCTTCTTTAAAAGCTGCTGCCCCAATGAAATATAAACTCGTCCCGAGGCTGCATTGATTTTGCCCAGCTTTTATCGGAAATTAGATGATATTTAAGCATTTCCCTCTAACAGCTCTATATAATATGGAAAGCTCCTGTGCTACAGTTAGTTTATAGGGGCCCATCTCTGTCAGATGTAAATAATTCAACACCCTCCCCAAACTTCTTTCCAGTTATAACGGCGCTATTTTCCTCCTTTTCCCATCAATTATAGTAATAAATTAAAAAAAAAAAAGAAAAGCTCTTAGCTTAAGTAAAAACCCAAGGGTTCCCTTCTCCCCACCTCCTTGCTGAAGAGCTGCAGCTGTGTTAATTATCCCCTGGCAATTCAGTCCTGGGGCACATCCTCTTGTAAAGGTGGAGGGGAGCCCTCCCAGTTATTTAACCCCTGAGTTATGTGCTCCTGGAATGTCACCCTGTGTGCCAGGCTGAAAAAGCAGCTCGGGCTGAGCCTCCATCACGTGTCTCCCACACAGGATTAGAGGCTCCTTGTAGGGTCCATAATGTGGGATTTCCTCCTGGGATGGGAGGCCCCAATCTGTGATTTGCCACCATCACCACTCACAGACTGCCACCTAAAAAGGGTTTTCTAAAGGATTACGAGGTGAGGACCCAGCCCATGGCATGTCAGGCTCACATCCCGGTCCTTTCCCCCGCGACTGGTGAAATCTGGAGCAGATTCACCCCATTCCCTGGCTGGAATTCCACCGCTGTCATTGCCATGGGAGGTGGAAACAGAGGGTCTGGATGGCCACCACGAGCTCCAACAAGCCCTTGACTTGGTTTCGTGTCATCCCGAGCTGTTTTGCTCCTGAGCACAATCAGTTTTTGACACCTGAAAGCCCAGGTAGTTGTGGAAGTTATTTATGGCTTGGAGGATGTGTTTCCCGAGCACACCCTAACTAGAAAGTCATGGAGATAATTGCTTGCCCTCCGGGATGCAGAAGAGCAAACCCAGCCATCCCTTACTGCCCACAGCCATTCCTGGGGGATTGATTTATCCCTTGCCACTGCACACATCAGAACTTGGCCTGTCAGTGTTAATTAGTGAGGCCTTGGCCCGGTTCATCAGGGCTCCCACCTCTCCTCGGAGCAGCTGCACTTCCAGGAGGGAACCACCTGGTTTGTGCTGGGCTCTGCCCCCGTCCCTGCCCCTCTTCCCATCAGCCGTGGGGTAAGGGCTGCAAATCACAGCCTGCTGTGTGGGGGGCAGAGCAGCTGGGGCTGGGATCATCTGTCACGGCAGGGACCTGTCAGCACAGTGTCCCCACTGCCACTCCCTGCCCGGCCCGAGCTGAGCCCCACGCTGGATCTGGAGGAGTGAGAGGGTGGGGACTTTGGGATGTCCCCGATGGTGGAATGTGGTGTCACCAGCAGGGCAGCGACATGTCAGGACTGGGAGGTAGGGATGGGTTTGTAAGCAGAAAATGGGATGGTGGCTCAGGGCAGGACTCTGCTTTAGGGTCCTGGGTGGGTCAGAAATGGCCCTGTGGGGCTCGGGCAGGTTTTGGGACCACGTGTATCCACAGCAGTGACCCTCCAACCCGCCCTGATGGAGAGGAGGGGCTGCTCCCCACGGGGGTGATGTGGGGGGCACCACAACAGGCCTCCATCGGGCTTGGAAACTACACCAAAACCCCAAAATTCAGGCGGGCCTGATGCCTTTTAGCATTTCTCCCTGCCCAGCACCCCCTCCCTCTCTGAGAAGCTTTTTGGGAGCGGGAGTAGTGTCATTTGGGATGGAGCTTCGTGAGTAATTAGTGTAATTATGGGTGTAGCTTCCCAAACTTGGTGCTGAATGGTGCTAATGGCTCGTTTGTGCATTCCCATCTCCTGCTAATCTCCCAGCCCTTTCACTGCTCCAATTATTCCTAAAGAGAGGACACGATTGCACCCAGGCCTTAACCTCTCCTCAAACTTTCACTGGGGCTTAGAGCCCACCGTGCCCAGTCCAGTCTCATTAGCTGATAATTCCCCTCGCTGTCCAAATAGTATCTCTTGGTGTTTCTTTTTCCCCTCATTTCGCCCCATTCTCTTTCCCCTCTGTATTTTATTTATTTATTTAATTTTTTTAATTCCCAGAGTTTGAGTTACTTTTACTCAGAAAGCCAAAATCCCCCTCAGTCGGTGGGCAGGCATGGTGGCTTCTCCTTGCTCCAGAGAATCCCACAAATAACGCTGTGCCTGGGCTGGGAATGCCCGTCCTGGCCATACCAGGAGTTTCCCCTGCTGTGAGGGCAGCAGGTGCTTTGGGTTTCCCATCTGAGCCTGATCCACCTGATGGATAAAAGCTTTGGGCCCAGAATTCCTTGGGCTTTATCAGCTGGCTGAAGGACTTGGGGTGGCTGCACATGGTGAAAGGAAATCCTTTTCCTTCCTGCTAACTGCTCTATCTATCCGTGCAGGAGCTGTGGCCCTCCCAGGACGAGAAGGTGACTTCACTTCCTTGGGTTTGTTTTTCCATCTTGATGGGACCTGCCTCTCTTCTCCAGGCTCTCCTTGCTCCAGTCCCTTGTTTGCTGTTGCTTGTTTTGTGCTCTGGTGCTGTTGTGGGTCCCTTCACCCCTTCCCATGTTTCCATTAATCCTGGTTGCCTTTTTCCCGATTGGGAAAACTGAAGCAGGGCAAATCTTAAAGTGAGGAAACTGGAAAAGGGCATCAGGAAATGCTGGTCTGGAGCTGCCCCCCTGGAAGGGAACAGCTTTATTTTGGGCTTCTCTCCCCCTTTGCTTCTGTGTGCATTTAGTTGTGCCAATAATGATGATTTTCCTGTTAATTTGAGCAACTTGAAGCATCAAAACTTGTCAGGAGAGGAGAATCTGACCTGTAGGGAAGCTGCGAGGTTTTGTTTGGAGGTGCACAGAGGAGATTAGGGACGGGATAAGTAATTTCCCAGAGGACTGGGGAGAGCTGGAAAGGCTGTGGAGTTGGCATTTCTGTCCTTTGGCTTTAAGGCTGCTGGGCAGGTGGGTGCAGAGCCTGGCAGTGCCCTGCCCCAGGGAGGCACCTGGTTTGGGGTGGGATGTGGTTCTCTTCATGCTGCCCCGTCCCCTGGGGTTTTCCCTGCTGTGCCAAGAATTTCAGCCCAGAGCCCCACAGGCACTGTCCAAACCCTAACAAGAGCCCCAGATGATTTGGGGATTTTATGCAGCTTGTTATCTTAGGTGTAGGGGTTTTTTTTATTTTATTTTTTTTTTTAATTTGAAATCCCAGCACGAAATAATCCTCTTTTTCTGGTCAGAATAAGAATGGCTTGGTGCCACGAGGCAAAAAAAAAAAAAAATAAAATAAAAGGCAGCTCTACCCAGTGCTGTGCTGATTTGCAAGGCTAGTGAGAGACTACAGAAGGCGTTTTCAAATAGACTCCGATATTTTCAGTGCTTGAAGAGGGCCCGACTACATGACACCTTTTTTGAAGCCCTGATTTACAATGGCCCCAGGCTGAGTGCATTATAATTTGCTGCGAGAAGTTCCAAAGTCGCAGTACTTTCAATAATGAGGAGAGAAACCCTAATATGAGAAGACTTTTCCCTTTCTCTCTCTCTCTCTCTCTCTTTTTTTTTTTTTTGGCATTGTGTTTAATGAAAAGCTAAAAATGTGCTAATTTGTAAGTCCTGTTGTGGTAGTGGCATCGGAGGCTTTTGAAATGCGTTACTGACTTGGGGAGTATTAAGGAAAAATGACATTCTGCTACTAGCAGAAAAGTCAATTATAATGTTTCCACACTTTAGAAAATTGCTGATGCAGGATGGGAGTTAATAGAACAGTCAGCTTCACTTTGTGTTACCGGATTTGGGGGGTTTTGCTGAGAAACGTCGGCTTGTTTTTTTAATTCTGATGGCAACTTCAATAACGGGCTGCCACAGGTGCTGCGTGCTTGGGACCCATCTCAGGGAGGCTGTGATGAATTCCCTTGGGTTGTTCCCACCTGGAGCTGGCCCCTGTGCCAGCCTGGCACGCTGCAGACTGCGCAGGAGCAGGGAGAATCAGCATCGACAAAGGTTCGGTGTTTTGCGGTCCCTTTGATCCCTCCCTGGCGGTGCCGGAGCACGGAGCCTGCTGCACTCTGCCAAAGAGCCTTGTTCACTTATTCAAAAACATTTAAAGCCAGAAACAGGAGGAAGGAGCTGTCCTTCCCCACTGTGCTCTCGATGGAGTCTTTCCCCCGCATCTGCTGGAGGAGAAAACAGCAGAAAACTTTGTGGGAGCTCTTGGGGAAAAGAGGGTGGGAGCTTTGGGAGACTCCCTATGGTTGCCAGAGAGTTTCAGTGCTGCTGGTAAAACCCCCAGTGCCGGAGCAGTCGGCTTTCGGGCAGGCAGGGGCAATCCCAGTAATCCCATTTTTGGATTGGTACAGGTGAGGAGGCAGAACAGCTCATGCTCATCTCTTTCCAGCTCATCACCTTCCACTATCCCCGGGTGCTCCAAGCCCTGTCCAACCTGGCCTGGAACGCTTCCAGGGATGGGACAACCACAGCTTCTTTGGGAATTCCATTCCAGGTCCTCCCCACCCTCACAGAAAACAATTCCTTCCCAATATCCCATCTAAGCCTGCCCACTGGTAGTGGGAAGCCATTCCCTGTGTCCTGTCCTACTCCAAGCCTGGCTTTGGGGGCCGTATTTAAAGCACATTAAAATCCACAGGGCAGGGAAATGTCCAGACTTGATTTCTTCTGCTCCTCCTTCCAGGTGTTCCTGCTTGGTGTGGTTAAAATTGGAGGATGGAGGAGTGAGCATGAAGACTTTTATAAAAAAGTCTTGTCATATGTAGTTCTCCTGGGCTTGCAGGAAGCAATTAAGCCAATTAATTTATTGGTAAATTATCTGATGATGAAGTACAAAATAACTGCAATGAAATGCTGACATTCACATTAATACCAAATTAGTTACTGTATTATGACTGTTCTTACAATGAATGCCCAGTAATTTAATAGTAATGGGACATTTAAATAATTTAGCTGATAATTCTCTAGATCACTTACATATATAAATGAGCATGACAGCTTCTCCTCTCAGCTTTGCTGCTGCTGGATTGCCTACCAGCTCCACACCAGGAGGCAGAGCAGCCTGGCCCCCCTCTTTGCTGTCCCTCAAAGCTCACCTTTGGCTGGGTGGAGGACCAGGATTTTCCTCCTCCATCAGGTTTGTGGCTGGAAGGCAGAGTGCAGTAGTGCTGGGCTTAGCAAAGCCACAACCTTCTTACCTCTTCCCATGGAAGATCTCTGGATGGAGATGTTGGAGGAGTGTTTCTAGAGGTGTTCCTGCCAGAGCCTCCCAGTGGGAAGGATGTTGGAGATCCAGCCAGGGCCACTTCACTGAATAATACTGACACTGAAATTACTCTGTGTGTTGGCTCTGCTTGATGCAGCTGCTTCATTCCTTTTTCAAATAGCTACACTCTCTGTAATAATAATAATAATAATTATAAACAGCATCAAAATTGCTCCTTGTTCTTCCCTCCCCATCCCTACAAGAAGCTTCTCCTGAGGAGAGCAAGGGCTTGGCAGCCCCACAGGGCAGGGGTTTTCTGCTTTATGGGATGGTTTGGGTTGAAGGGACCCTAAATCTCCTCCAGTTCCACCTTGTGCCATGGGCAGGGACACCTTCCAGTATCCCACATTGCTCCCAGCCCTGCCCAGCCTGGCCTGGGACACTTCACTTTGTCAACTCCTGCACCCACGGAGCTGTTTGTAGTTAAACCAGTTGTGGCTTCTAGATCCTCACAGAAAGAAATAAATGCAAGCAGCCACCAGTGCAAGCTACACTAGAGGATAAACTCCCTGGTGTTTTTCCCCCCATGAACTGGTGGATATTGGGGAAAACCTGCAGGTTTGTGGGAGTTCAGCATCCTCCCTGCACGGGGTCGGCGTTGTGCCCCGGAGATGGATGTTGCCAGTCAGCTGCTTTTACTTTGCTATTGAGATTGCAGTGAAGCTGCTGAAATATGAGTTAATGGGCTTGCTTACATCCTCCCGAAATGTGGTCCTTTCATCACATCACGCCGGGCTGTCAAAGCTGGCGTGGAGAGGAGGGTTCTGCTGTCGGCAAGATTGAGGGAGGAATTATCCAAATTAGTTTCCTCGTGGATGGGAGCAGAGATGAGGGGTTTTCACACACCAACCCTGGCACCTCTGTGGAGAGCCTGGCTTTTCTCCTCGAGGATGAAATGAAAAACACCTGATTTGATAAAACTGGGCTGTGCTGCTGAGTTTGGGGAGCCAGCAGCCTGCTCCAAAGGATGAGGGACGGAAAGCTAACCTTTGTAGCTGCACTGTTGCAATGGACTGAACCCAGGGCCTGGCAGCTCATGGGGTCTCTCCCGTGGAGATTCCAGCAGCTGGATTACTGCTGGGGAAAGGGCTGGTGTCCATCAGAAACGTCCTGAGGGGTTGCACAGGGGAGATGTAACAAGAATTTCCTCTCTTACTGCTTGGATCTCCTTGGCAGGGCTGGAGGTGCAGGTTGGAAGGGTGAAATTGTGGGCAGCCCTGTACCAGACAGTAAAATATAATTGGAAAGGATCACAGAAATCCCAAACTGGGGTTGCTCTATCCTATGAGCTGGGATAGTCTATAGGGAGAAAATTCCCTTTATTAACCAGACCCATCCAGTTCCCTCCACAATGCACAGTGACACAACTGCTCAAATAATTTTCTGTGCAGTTAGGTACACCCAGGAATCCTCACAGGCCTTTTTTTCTCAGGCATTCCTGTTCTCAGGAGTGCCTTTTTCTATTTGGTTTCCTCTTAGGAGCAGGAGGGGCTCAATACCATCCCCTTCCCAGCAGCTGCTTCCAGCAGTGCTGCCCAACATGTCCCTCCCAGGCTGTTGATGCAGGCACAGAGAGGCTCCTCAGCTCCCTGGGGATGTGCATTTCCAGTTGCCTCTTGTCAAGTCCACATAGGAATTCCGTGATCACAGGGAAAAACAGGTGTTTGTGCCTCTTACTTATAGGAGACCTTGGTGAATACGATCCTGTGCCTGACATGAAGGTGGTGCTGGCTCCAGCAGTGTCCTGTAGGATGTCCCAAAGCTTTAGAGTGTTCTAAGCACTCCTTACAAATCCTTCGCTCTCAAAATTGCTGATTTGTAAGTAAACAAGGTGCGTTAAGCAACAAACACGTTGCTGTTTGTGCAAACAAGCTAATTAGGCATTGTTTTCTACGGTAAAATAGATTAAAAACAGATTTTTGGGTGGACATCCACCCAAATTACCACCTGGCTGCTTGACCTTTTTTTCTGCTGACACCCACATGTATGAATTTGTCCTCAAAAGGTGCAGGTGCTGTCCCTCCTGCAGCTGTGTAAATATTCAGCTTGTGGTGGATTGCACGAAGTGCCTCCTAATCCATCCCAATTAAAAAAGCAGTCTTTATAGCTGTAATAGTTTTATTGAGGACTGTAAGGCTTTAGACCCACAGATATATAAAGCAGTTAGTTTTATAAAGCATATAGGATATTAAAGTAATGAAAGACATTAAAGTGACATCAATTTTTAAGGAGAGTTACTTGCCGAAATAAATGAGTGTGGCCTGAAAGTTGATGGCATGTTACAGGCCTGAGTAATGGACCCTTCTGCCCCCTAAAATCTCTCAGAATAAATAATGCTCGAGCAAGTCAGTGGTCATTAACTCTTTATCCTCTGAGAGCTACATGTTACATCTCGTCTGATTTTTTTTTTTTTAAACTTTGAAAAATTTATTTGGAGAGGAATTCCCTTCCCTGGAATATTTAGAACTCGAGGAGCATTAATCTGCCGTGCCTTCCCAGTGGAGCAGAGTTGTGACTGGGTAGGGCGAGGTGAAAAATCCTTGAGGAAGTTACTTTTTCCCTTTTCCTTTCTTTCCTTTTCCCTTCTTTTCTTTTCCTTTCTTTCCTTTTCCTTCTTCCTTTGCTGCCTGTGCTGCACTCCATGCTTTCCCCATCGGGGTCTTGGCATACCAGGCCTGGAGAATCAAAAAGCGTTTGTATGTTTTAATAAAATTTAAAAGAAATAAAAAACCAGAGCAAGACAGACCACTTAAACATTTTACTACTATAACGAAGCATTCTTTGAAAAAAAACCCCCAAACCTTTTAAAATCCAGGCTGGCTGGTGGAGAAGCCAAAATGAAACCCCCAGATCTCTTGAGAACATTATTATTACCAAGAAGTGCAGCAATTGATCGAGCTGAGTCTCATTAACAGCAATACTTAGCTGGGCCATTTGTGTTGCTATAGTTATGGAAATGTTAAATTCCACGATCAACCCTATTTCCAGAGAATATAGCTCTTGTCAGAGCTCCCTCTGCTCCAGGCTTGGCAACAGACAAATCATCCCCTTCTCGTGCCTCCGCAAATCGATCCAGACAGCTTTGATTTCGATGAGGGAGCTTAGGAAGCAAAACAAACCCCGAACATTAAGAACCTGTTTATTGCTTTCAGATGCCTGTTCACAGGCCTGTGACTTGTAAATGATTCTGGTGGAGTTGCTCTGCAGACTTGCCCAGCTCCTGGGCTGTGATGTCAGGGAGGCAGCTCTGGGCTCTGTGAGAATAATGTGAAGTGAAGGGGAGGCTTTAAAGTCAGCACTGGGTAGGAATTACTCCTTCCCTGTATGTACAAGGACCTTTCTCAACAAAGTCCTGCCTAAACCAGAGAGTCAAATCCTGCCAGGCATTGACCATGGTTGACAAAATGCCTTCCTTCTTGACCATGGGCTGCTATTCAATGCCACATCTCTGCCTCCTCTGCCCATGTCATCTCCAACCTCCCTCTTGACGTGGCACCCTGCAAAATCTGCCTTTTCCATCTGATCCATCCCCAATCCTGCTTCCTGCCTGAGCCTGTGAAGTCATCCCTGGAGAACCTGCCTTGCCCAGTGTGTGTTACAGGAAGAGAAGCTGGGAGAAGAGGGATTGGGAAGGAAAACTCCACATGTTCCTCTCCTGACCCCAGATGGTCCTTCTTGGTGTCATCTTTTCAAGAGCTTCTTCTGGGCCTCAGGAAAGGCTGATGACGACAGGCACCCTGCAGATAAATGATGTCAGCAGGTGCCTGACAGGGGCCAAACGTCCAGCTGGCTGCTGGACACTGCAATTCTGCTTTAATTATCTGAATTAGCTGAGCACCTCTCCTCCAAAAATCCTGTCCTCACTGATCAGAACATCCTCCAGCCTCCTGTGTGCCCACATCTCGGCAGGCCATGGATGGTGGTGGGCAGGAACCCCACGGCTCTCAGAGAATTTTTCTGCCTTAGTTCCAGGCCGAACTATTCCTGGTTTTGGGAGAACAACAGAGCTGGGATGTGTTGCTGTTTCTGGCCCTTCCCATGAGAGGGATGAGGTGGTGATTGTGAGTTTGGGCTCCAGCAGGAATTGCCTTTCCCTGGCAGTAGCTGAGGGGAGCCAGGAGAGTCCAGTGATGTCTCTGGACCTGGATGAGGCTCCATCAGGCCACAGAGATTTTATTTCCCCCCCCAGTTTTGTGTCCTGTCCTGGGTGTAACACCCTCCAGATCTTAAGTGGTAGGTGGGGAGAGTAGGAAAACTTTGCCGAGAGCTTTCTGGGAGCTTGGTGGGGTGGAAAGAGCTGTTTGGTGGGGTGATCATTTCCCTGTCAGTTCCAGGTCACTGGCAAAGGACTCGGAGGCATTTGGCAGGAGAAGCTGAGAAACCTGGGATGTCTTTCTGTTCTCTTCCTAATTCTTTGTGCAAATATTTCGGTGCACAGCAGTAACTCTTTGCCCCTTTAACTGGTGTAACTATTCCATGAGATGGATGAAGTCAGCCTCTCAGACACAGCTAAAATAGAAGCCCATTTATCACCAGCACCTGAACTGGGGATGGAGGTTACTGGCAGGAGTGACTGATCAGAGTTAAAACATTTGGATTTTGGAGGAATGATGTCCACAGGCTTTGGGATGGGTTTTCTTAGGTATTTCTGTGGCTGCCACATCTCTGGAAGTGCTCAAGGCCAGGTTGGATGGGGTTTGGAGCAACCTGGTGTAGTGGAAGGTGTCCCCACCCGTGACATGGGGTGTAACAAGGGGAGATGTAAGGTCCTTTCCAACCCAAACCATTCCATGATTTTTGGTCCAGTCACCACCAGACAGAACTGGTGTGGTTAGCTGGCTTTGCCTCTTCAGAAATCCTTTCTGTGTAAGGATTTGTATCAACCACCCTGGTGCACTGATGTGTAATTTCAGAAAATGTGGATGTGTAATTGGGGCAGAAATTTGAGTAAATGGAAGGCAGAAATCACACTGTCACAAACTTTGCATTATTTATACTCATTTTGGAACACTGGCAGAATATAAATGTCAGACTGGGAGATTCATCCTTCCGGGGAAGAAAAATCAAAGATTCATCACAAGGCTAATCTCCACTTGGAACACAGTGTTTTAGCTGCCCCACTTCCACAAGGGACAGAGCACAGCAAGGGGAAAGGTCCAGAAATGGCAGTGATTGGAAGCTTGGGAAGAAGGGGCTTCTGTGTGAGGAGAGATGGGGATTACTGGAGTTAATTAATGCACAAGATTATTTTGACAACCCTCTTCCCCTGTGCCATATCGCAGGTGCTGCGGCAAGGCTCCGTGACATTTAAGGGAACCAAAATTCCAACAGATAAAAGGAAATACTTTCTTAAGGGCTGTAATTAATGCAAGGAGATGATTGCCATGGGATGCTGAGGACAGGATCATTTGAGCTGTGCTCCAAATGAAGCGCTGCCTGGGCACTTTGTGCTGTACAAAACAGGCACATTTTATGGTGACTGGGATAATATTTTCAAGTTAAATTCGCACTAAATACTTACTCTCATGTTTCAGGGTACAAATGGATTACTACTTGGAGCTGGGAATGATGGAGTATTTTTTTTTCCCTCTGCTAACTGAACCATTAGCCTTTCCCTGAGGAGAGATATTGGTTTAGTGAGGAAGCACGAGGAAAAAAAAAAGAAGAGTTATTTGCCAAATATCACAAATGCTGCCTGTGTTGAGTGAGCCAAATGGCTCTAAATGGAAATTGGGAAGTACTCAGCAGGGCTGGGAGAAATATGCACTATCATTAGGTCAGCAGGGGGAAGAAGCCTTGGAGAAAGTTGTGAGAATCAGCATCCTGTTTGTGGTGGGAGGTGCTGGGGGATTCAAGGAGCAGGACAACAAGGAAACCTTTCAGCCAGGAAAAGTGAGGGGTTATAAGCAGTAGAAATGATTGGGGCTGTGGGATGGAGAAAGCTCTTTTGGGGTCTCCTGGAGCTCTACAGAGGTGTCTTAGGGTTTTGGGAGTCCCTGGTGTGGGCTGCCTGCAGCTCCCCGGGGCACAGCAGGGCTCCCTGCCCCATGCCCAAGGTTTGTGTAGCATTTATCAGGCTTGAAGGTGATCCGTGGGTATTTGATGCATGTGGAGAATCACAGAACCACAGACTAGTTTGGGTTGGAAGGGTTAAAGCCCGTCCCATCCCACCCCCTGCCATGGGCAAGGACACCTTCCACTATCCCAGGCTGCTTCAAGCCCTTCCAACCTGGGAAGGGAGAAGAAACAACATTTCTGGGCACCTTGTGCCTGTGAATAAAATACACCTCAAGAGCTCTCAGTTTTGCCCTCAGAATTTTACAGACCTGAGGGCAGGAAGAGAAGAGGGCAGAAAGTCATTTATTTTAAAGCCTGAAATGAAAACCTTTAAAGAAATTCTTGTTGGAAATGATTTAAGAGAAGGGCTTGGATCTTGATCCCTGTGTGGACACTGACTGGCCAGGTGTTTTGCCCTCTCAAGGTGATACATCCAGGCTTGCTAAACACCTCAGCTCTGGAAGGGAAAGGACAAATGCATGGAATTAATGGCCCCTGTGTGTTTTACCCACACACGTGGAGGCCACTCTGCCCAACATGAGCAGCAGCAGGTTCACCAAAGCACTCTGCCAACTGTGTTGCCAAAACAAGACTGGTTTGGCACATCCCCAGACTGGGGGAGGTGGGTTTTGGTGCTGTTGAGCCCAAAATCATCATTCAAATAGTGAGGTCCCTACCTCAAGCGTGGCAGGGAGTGATCAAAGACAGGCAACAGAGCTCTGGGACTCACCTGGAACGTTTCTTCCTCCTCTTTGTACACGGGGTCGTGTCTGGCCAGAGAGGTGACAAACTCTGCAGTCCTCAGTGGCTTCCTGTCCATCTGCAGCAGCCTCAGCTCGGTGAGCACGGTGTGCACCACGTCCACAACGTGTCCCTGGGTGAAGCCATCCGACACCTGGGCCAGGCAGTTCAGGTTCACCAGCTTGGTGAGGGCCCCACCGCCCTGCAGGATGTAGTGCTTCCACAGGGCTGAGCACCAGGGCATGGAAAACACATATTGTAAAGACAGGAATTCAGGGAAAGCTGTTTTATTATTATTTATTCTGAAACTGAAACAAGAAAATAAGCACTATCGATCAGGAAAGCCAAGATTCAAAAATTTTTTTGTGTGTGTGCTTTCCTTCATCTTCAGATTTGCAGCACAGAGGCTTTAGGCACTTGTGTTTTTAAATCCTTACTGATAATTTTTGGCCACCTCTCAGTACTTTTCAGCAAGTCACTGAGGGCGCATAAGGTGGGGTGGGTGTGTGTGTAAAAATGGAAAGAACTACTCGTGTGTACACACAGAGCCTGTCCAGTGCTCCCATTTGGATGTGCAGAGTTAAGTACCTTTACCAACAGCCTGGTTTTATTTCTCTGACCCTCATCACAGCTTATTTCCTGCTGAACTTATTCCTGCTGGGGGGACTCCATGTCCCAAAGGCTTCCAGCTGTGCAGGCACGTGTTGCAAGGTGCAAATTTTCTGTGATTGGGGTTTGGCTTGTTACTTGAAAGGTGAACCTGGTTGTATCTTTCAGCTGTGAACCTCTGAGACATGACTGGCTCCTTTGGGGTTGGGAAGTGGTTGAGATTTTGCTTCCAAAAAGTAAGAATAACACCAATCTTTTGGTTTGTTTTATGTTAAGTAAGGATCTGTTTCAGGGAAATTTAGGAGAACTTTGATGTTGTGTCCTCAGGCTTTGCTTTAAAGCATTACATAGAAATATCTGGAAAAGATTAGGAGAGTTATGGATAAGAGGTTAAAAAAGTTTCTTGAATGAGACATTTTTGAGTCTGGTGTGCTTGAATGCTCAGGTGTAGCATGAAGATGTTGGGTGGAGGTTGATGCTGCTGGAAAAGCTGCCCTGCTCTTCCCTGGATTGCCACGTCGATAGCACGGGCTGGAGCCCATAACTATTGACAGCTCTGCACTGCATTTTTCACTCCAGCAAATTGTGGTCTCCCACTTGAGCTCGATAAATATTGGCTGAATCACTAATTCATAAAAGAGGAATTGATGCACACAAGAGCAGGCACGGCCATACATTGTGTGCTGCAGCTCCTGGTGCAGGTGTGGAACACAAGGCACTGCCTTGCTGGGTGATTAATGGCAAGAAATCAGTATGGGATTGTGAATCTTCCAGTTTAATGATTTCCATTGTATATTTACTGTTCCCACTGAGCACAGATTGGAATACTCTGGTCTGTAACCAGAGGGAGGGCTGCAGCAGACAGGTAGCTGTGCACTGTGGCTTACAGGTACTTGTTATGTTGTTATTTTTCTGTCCAAATAAGTTTCTTCCCTTCTCAAATGGGGTGTCAGGCACTGAAAACGGGCAGGACTGGGAGGTGAAGAGCCTGTTTCCATAGAACTATAGGGAGGGTTGGAGCTGAAAAACAAGGCACTGTCTGAAATGGGGCAAGGTCAAAGAATTAAAGCTACAGGTTTATCCTGCTTTAAAATGCCACGAGTTAACATTTTGGGCATTCTTAAGTGTGCAGTTGAAATTCCTTGAGCTGGCCTTTTGTTTTTTGACTCCAAGTCTGTGGTGAGAATCCCAGAATGCAACAGTTCAACCCCCAGAAGTGAGCACAGCTTAATTCAGCTGCTGTCACCTCCTTCCTCTGGGTTTTGCTCACGTCCCCTTATCTCTCAGAGATAATTTCTCAGAGCTGTAACCTAACATGAAACACGTGTTCCCTTGCTTGGTGACCATTTCCCATCCACACCAGGGAAAGGATGGAACGTGGGAGAGATTTACAACGTGCTAGGCAGCCAAACTGTGTTTTGGGGTCACCCAAATGTGCATCACCTGGGTCCCTTGGCTGCCCCTGAGGGATGCAGGGTGGAATTGGACTGCACAACGTGTTTGTAAGAGTTTTGTGACAAGGTGACACTGTGGACAGAGCAAAGAGTATCTGTGGCAAGGTGCCTGAGCCAAATGTGTTTCCTTTTATTGCTGTTTATTGCTGACTTCAGGGTGCTCAAAATCTCAAAACAGTGGAAGTTTGTTTTATTAGACCAATTTGCGTGGCTAGAGACCCTCCCTGTTTTCCTTACAAGCTTTGAGTCTCAGTACATGGAATATTCAATGGATTTGTCAGAATTTGGGAAGGCCTATCTATTATTTGATAGACCAGACATGCAAAATCATGGATGCCTGTAGAATTTCTCTCATGATCTGTAAGCACAAAAAGTGGAATTTGTGAGAGGGGAAAATTTAGTCCTCCAGACGTGGTTTGGTTTTGGAGAGGCTGAGAAGTTGTATTGTTTAGAGTGTGGACTCTGGAAATTTGGACTTGCAAACTGGAAGGAGAAATTCAGAATCTCTGTGTTAAAAAAAAAATAATAAAAGTTTAAAATAGAAAATGTGTGCTGAAGTAGGATCTTGTGCTTCCTACAGGGGGAAACCAGCTCAGGCTGAGCACACTAAACTATGTGAATTGCTGGTGAAGAGTATTTTAAACTCTTCTCCCAACTTCTACTTTTATTATTTGGCCATTGGAGTAGCCTGTATTGATTTAACCTAAATTTTCAGGACTTGAGATACACCAGGGGCACGGCTTGAGCTGAGGGGCAGTTCTGAGGATAAGCAGCCAATAAGCAGGAATTTTAAACAGGCATTTTAAACAGCAGGATTAACCATGAGGATGAATTGAAATACTTGCCAAATCTTGTGAGGTAGTCGGG
The DNA here is from genome assembly GCA_008694505.1 of Cyanoderma ruficeps. Lineage (NCBI taxonomy): Eukaryota > Metazoa > Chordata > Aves > Passeriformes > Timaliidae > Cyanoderma > Cyanoderma ruficeps. The sequence goes on from VZDJ01000161.1 coordinate 476,561, forward strand.
CTTGGGAATGAGAATGATTTTCTGGTAAGCTTTGCAGAAAGGTCCTGGGTTGGCATCGAAGGGCCTGCTGGTGGTCCCCACGAGCAGCACCCTGTCCTTGGCCTTCAGAGCCTTCAGGAACTGGGGCAGGAGCTTGGCCAGGCGTTTGAAGTTCATCTGCAGCACGTGGAAATACGAGAAGGAAAGAGTTGTTAACGATGCTGACAGCTCAGAGTTAATGAGCTGGAGCTGGACCTGCTGCCTGCAACAGGATTTGGGGGTTTTTTAGTGGTTTGGTTGTGTTTGGTAGGAGCAGATGAGATCTCAGCACAAGTTTAATTCCTCAGCACGAGTAGGAAGATTCTGCCTCCTCAAATTCAGGTGAACACTTGATTTCAGCTGCTGCTTTTGTGGGTTTGTGCCAGTGCCTTTCACTACTGAATTTACTGGTCTAGTTATTCAAAGGCAGGAAGGAAACAATTGATTTAAAGGAGGAGATCCTTATTTCCAGCTCAAGGAGAAATATTGCAGGGACCTGCATGCCTGATGAACCTCAACAGGTAGCAAATTGTAACCTAGCTGGGAATCCTCCCAGCTCTTGGAGGTTATGATTTTCTGACTTTTCAGTGTGAAAAATACACTCCCTATTTTTTGCTGTGTTTTCTAACTTGCTGAGGCTCTGAGAACAAAGGTTCTGGGAGCTCAGGGTTCATTTCTATGCAATAATTTACTACTTGACTTTGTAACACGTATTTAACTACTACTTACAGAACAGATGAGTATTGAGCAAAAGCTTTGCTCGGAGGGTTATGTTTGATAATGCTCAAGGGAATATTGCCTGGAGAAGCCTAATCAGATTGTTGCTGGTGTCATTACTGTTAATCAATAAGCTTTCCCACACCTTTTGGGGTAGAGTAGCACTTTTCTTCCCCCCCAAAATAAGCTTGTCAACACAATACATCTGGTGGATCATTCCTTTTCTTCTCATAGTCACGAGATGCATTTTTCCAGGTGTGCCAATTGCTTAATCAAGATAATGAGATGAGCTTGCCTTAGCCCCAGGGCTGAGGGCCCCCTTTGGGGCACGGGACTGGCCAGGGTGACACAGCCAGCTCATGGTTTTGCTCCTGGAGGAACTGTCCCTCAGTCCTGGTGGCAGAACTGTCACCCTGGGATGAGCACAGTGACTGAGACTTGCTTTGGCCTCTAAAGGCTGAGCTTAGCTCATCTTTTAGGATAGGGCTTGGAGTAGCCTGGTCTAGTGGAAGATGGGCCCCTTCCAACCCAAACCATTCCATGATTCTCCAAAATTCCAGCACTCCTAAGGGAGGCTCCCCAGAGCACCCCTGACCTCTGCCTGTCCCCTCTGGGTTTGTGCTCTCTCCTCTAAATGTTGGCTATGCAGTGAACGATTTGGGATGTGTGGGATTCCAAGCCTGGAGCCAACAGACTCCCACCAAGGAAGGTCTTGGGATAGGCAGAAGGTGACACCCTCGTGAAGTGGGCAGGACAAGAACTTTTTCCACACCAATGGCTAAGCAAGCAAGGACAATGAGTAATCCAGGTCATTTTTGGCCCCCAATCTTTATTTTAATCCCCATCTGCATTTTCTGTCAGGGTTTGAACCCACGAGGAATGTTCCCTCTTGCTGTGGGGACCACTGAGGGCATCGATCACTGCACACCCATCACCTCACCCAGCCCTGGCAGAGGGAACAGCCCCAGCCAAGGTCAGGCTGCCTTGTGTTGCCTTTCCAAAATACAGGCTCGTGACCACCCCACAGACACTCTAATGAAAAAGGGTTTAATTTTTCACAAAAAGCTCTAAAAGCAAAATATTTTGCAGGCAACAGGAACCGGGGTGAATTGCTCCCTGCTGTGGTGTTGTTGCTGTGACTATGGGGCAATGTTTTAATTTTCTTTCCAACGGGGAAGCCACACAGGAGAGGAAGGGATGGAAGCAGTGGCATTAAGACTCCCGGGAGCCCAAAGAAAATAATCTGTAATTGTAACTATTTAACACAGGCTCTTTGTTTTTGCAGTGGAAATTTATCCTTGTTACTTTATTGTTCACTTTGGCTCCATCCAATTTCTCAAATTAATAGAGCTGAACAATTTAAGTTCATCTCAACTTTTAGCTTCTTGCCTCGTATTTTGAAATTCTCCATTATTCCCTTTTACTTTCCAGTGCACTGATGAGCAGTGACTGGACTATTTTTAAATGAAGCAAGGATAGGTGGAAGAGAGAAATGTGACCTCTGGGGAGCTCTTAAGAAATCACAAGACTCTCTTAGAAGCTGAAAAAAAAAAAAATAGTGAGACAAGCTATTATCAAGCAAGCTTTGGCAGGTCTGGTCATAGTGGTATGTGCTAAGCTAAGGAATACACTTGTTCCTTTGTGTGGGCTGTAGTGCAACAGGAGAAATTATCTGCACTGAAATAAAGAAGAATTCACCTCTTCTTCTCCCTTCGATGGCCCTTTGGAATACATTTTTTCTGTGTCTCGAATCCACACCACTGAAGGCTGCAATTCCTTGCCCACCTAGGAGAAAAGGGGGGAGAAAAGGCAAGGAGTTGATGAAAGCGGCTGCAATTTCATACCTGGGAGCCTGTCACTGTGCTTTTGAATCCAGATTTCAGCAGCTCAATTAGCCTGGCTTATTTTTTATCCCCAGGAATGTGCAGCAATCATGGATAGCCCTGCTCAGCAGCCTTGGCAAATCCAACTCTTTCTAGTTAGGAACTGAGCATTAAGAGCCCACCCCAAACTGGATCATTTTGTCTGCTATGCTTTATCTTTAATTTCTCAGCACGGATTCCATTGTGTTCCTGCAAAAGGAAGCCTGGATTTGGTGTTCAATGGAAAATCATGGTCCAAGAGCAGCTTCAGGCTGAGGCTGGGATCCCACCCTGGTTTTCTGGATGGGGAGACAGGCAAGGCATGGCTGTTGCATGAGAGGGAGGGCACTAACCATTAAGCAAAACACTCTGTCAACCCTCTGGTTGAAACTCCAGCATTAAATTTGCAGTGAGGCCAAGAACTAAATTTGAAGGAGGCGGGGGGGCATTGTCCAAACATGGGTTTTCCTGCTCCAAGGTCGGAAGCACGATACCTCTGGTTCACAGCAGGATGGCAGCAATGCTACAGGCTTTTCCCACATCCTGCACTCTTCCCCATTGCTATAGAAACGCCAGAGGTTGAGCCATTCCAGAGGTTTAGACACGCTGCTGCCAAATTTTAATCACTTTCCAGTGGCTCTCCGAGTTTGCTCGGCAACAAAAGTGACGGCTCGAGGAGTCAGCGGTAACGAGAGAGAGGCACAGCATCCTTCTGTCCTGCCTTTCTCTTTTTAATTTTCTTTTTCTTTTTGAATTTTTTTTTTCTTTAATTCCCCCTAGTTGAAGCTGCTGCTTCCAGGAAGGCAGCTTACAAAATCCACGGGCTGTGTGCATCATCAGCTTCTGTCTGACTGACAGCCAGGCAGGAAGAATGAAGCTGTGAGCGTCGCTGCTCGCAGCACCACAGCTGATTTTTGTGGCTGTGTTTCAAAGAGGGAGAGTGTCTGTGCAGGGGGAATGGGCTGGTGACAGGAAAGGAGGGCTGTTCAATTGGTTTGCCCTGCTGCTGATGGGGTGAAGTGGAAGCAGTGCCACCTTCAGCGTGTGACACGTTCATGGATGGCAACTGGGCAGTCCTAGGATATGTCAAGTGATCCCTCCAAGCCCGGAACAGTTGGATTGTAGAAACCCAGGATGGTTTGGGCTGGAAGGCTCATCCCATTCCACCCCCTGCCATGGGCAGGGACACCTTCCACTAGCCCAGGTTGCTCCAAGTCCCATCCAGCCTGGCCTTGGACACTTCCAGGGATTCAGAGGCAGCCACAGCTTCTCTGGGCACCCTGTGCCAGGGCCTCTCCACCCTCACAGGGAGGAATTTCTTCCTAATATCCCATTGAAACCTGCTCTCTGTCAGTTTAAACCCATTCCCCTTTGTCCTGCCCCTGCAGGCCCTTGTAAATAGCCTCTCTCCATCTTTCTTGTAGCCCTTTCAGACACTGGAAGGGGCTCTAAGGTGACCCCAAAGCTTCTGTTTTCTAGGCTGAACAATCCCAATTGTTTCAGCCTTTCCTTGTAGGAGAGATGCTCCATCCCTCTAATCAGATTGGTGGCCTCCTCTGGGCTCAGTCCAACAGGTCAATGTCCTTCCTGAGCTTTTTCCTTTGTTGGATGGCAGGGACTCAAATATTTAGTGTTAATAGTGAAGATTAAAAAAAGTAAAAACAACATCTCAGAAAAGGTATCACATCCCTGGGGAGCCTGAACAGGGTCTGATGCTGCAGTGGGATGTGACAGGGAAATAAGGGTGGGGGGAAAGATACAGAGGCTACAAAAGCTGTTGGCAAAGGTTGGACTCTGCTGGTGTCTTTGTGGTCCTTTTGGTGGGGTCACCACAGGCTGGGAGGTGCAGATATTCCTTGTTTGGCTTGGAGATGGTTTCTGTGGTGAGCAACCCCCCTCAAATGCAGCCTGAAGTCTGAAATCAGATTATGCCTTCATTTTAACTCTCACAGGAGAATGCTCACTGGTGTCACACCTTTCATCTTCTTTGCCCCCTTTATTTCTCCACTAAGTGGAAATACAATGAATAACCTCAGCTTTGGCCCTTAAAGAGAGAATTCTCTGTGTTTTCTGTTTTGAGGCAAAGAGCTAAAGGTAGAAAATGGCCTGCATGTATTTGTTGCCCAGAAAAGCTGTGGATGTTCCATCCCTGGAAGTGCCCAAGGCCAGGTTGGACACTGGGGCTTGGAGCAAACTGGGACAGTGGAAGGTGGTGGGACTGGATGGGCTTTTAGATCCCTTCCAAACCAAACCATTCCATGAGTTTTCAGGTGCTGACAGACATTAATATAACCCAATTCAACACAGTGTTTGAACCTGGCTGTTTCTTCTTGTTAATCCAGAGCAGACACCCAGAATCCATTGGCATCTAATTTAAATTGCTGGCAGATCCGTAGCTGACTGTATATCCCCCCGTGAAAGTGCTCCATTTGAATTATCCATGGACAGTTTGAATCCATGGATAATTAAATGCACTGTACATAATTAATTTGTAATTGAAATTTTATTAGCTTTGCTGCAATCCCACAATTTGTTGGAGCTGCCAGCAGATGGCCCCTTAACCCTTCTAATACCACACTGAGATTTGCTCTTCAGGAAAATCGTTATGGAAAAGAAAAAAACCCGCTCTCATCCTGCTGTCAACAGTCATCAAAGATCAAACAGCACTTCTGAGAGTCTGGGGTTCAACTTTTCAAACCTGAGAGCCAGAGTTTAACAGTTAAATTGTTACGCTTGAAAATGCAGACATTTGATTCTTGCCCAGCACGTGTTGCACAAGGCTCCTCCAAGCTTGAAGGATTTGATGGAATTTTTTTTTTTTTAAAGGCCCAAGTTTTTTTGGAAGCTCAAGTTATTGCTGGAAGCTGCTTAGTGCTCTTTAATTTATGCACCCAGAAATGCTGCACTGAAACCTGTGATTAGACCTTATCAGTGGGAGCGTCACCAGGTAAATATTCCCGTGCTGCAGTGATGATGCCACTGTATCCTGGTTTGTGAGGCAGAAAATGACTTGCAACAGGATAAATTTAATTCTTAACCTTAGAGTAACACAGATTCAAGCTGCTTTCTCACAGGAATAACTGCATATTTGAGCACTGTTGATACTTAGTGCTTCAAGCTTCTAAGAATTCCAGCAGGCTGAGCTGCACCAAGAACAGAATTGTTTTGGATGCTGGAAGAAAGACTCACTGTACTGTTCCCAAATTTTAGCTGTAGGGGAGGAGTCCTGTGTGGCATGGAAATGCTAAAGACACAAAGAACTCTGTCGGTGCACCAGGACAAGCTCTTCAACCTGCCAAAAAAATGGTCTGGCTGAAGGGACAATATGAACAAATGAACGTGAATCAGTGGGGAAAAAAATAAATTAATGGCAGACTTCAAAATTCCGTTGCCTCTAAATGCTGGGGTTGTATCATTTAATCTAAATAAACTCCATCATATCCCTTTTTTGGGTGTAACACTAGTACAGTCACCTCTGACTTGCTAAAGAGCAGACCCAAAGAGCCTGATAAGAGTCCCCCAGCACTGATGGTGTTGAAATATTTCTGGACAATATTTCTGTGCCCCTGCACAGCACACACTGAGCTGCTGACACACACACACAGAGCTTCCCTGCTGGCATTTCCTCCTGGCCACCCCTCTCCCAACCTTTCAGCCTGGTCAGTGCTGCACTCATAACGTTTCCCCAGGTGTGGCTTTGGGCACAAAGTGCTCTCTGTGTGCTGCCCTGGCCCTGGAGAGGGGATGAACCCCTGAGAGGGGCGGTGATTAACCCCCTGGCTGCCTTGTGCTCGTCATTTTTATTGCCCTGCAGCTAAACCCTGAGAACTACCTGCACTTTTGTGCCATTGACTTGTGCATTCTCCCCTCTCCTTGCTGCTTTCTGGATCTGATTGTGCTTCCATGCACCCTTCACTGCCCTTCCTTGCATCTTTTCTGTATTTTATGGGGACACAGGAGAGCCAAACCACTGCTTGGCACAAGCTGGCAGCCGGGGCTGGGAAATGAGGCTTAATTGAAATATTCCAGCGTGTTCTGGTTCACGCTTGAAGGGTGAGTTTTGTTTTGGGGGGGATTTCTGGGAAGTGCTTCTCTGCTGGAGACAGATCCAGAGCTGACCTGGCAGGATTTGCCGTGGCTTTCTGGACAACACAAGTGCTCAAGCTTGGTGTTTGCAGCCTCTTTCAATAGTTTTCCTATTCAATATCAACCTCCCTTACATCTCCTCTGAATAGGCAGATTGAAATGTTGGTGTTTTCCTGCTCTGGTATGAGAAGTCATTTCCTCTGAATGACATTAAAATGCCTGCCTGGACCAACACTCCAGCCTCTCTTGGATCAGGGCTGCTGTGTCTCCTGCAAGTCTCCTCCCTGAAAAGGGGAGGAGGGGGAAAAAGAATTTGGCTTTTGCATCTGAAACAAATTAAAGTTTCATTTTCCCCCCAATCCTATTCACTTGTTTAGGGCGTCTCCCACGATACAACTGCCAGCAGCCAACACTTCAGTTATGGCAGGAAAAGTTTCCTAATGGTCATTTTATGCTCTCCAGAGTTTCCTTTCATTACAGAAACTCTTTTGTTTGCACATAGGATAGGTAATCAGAAGTGTGAGGTGACTTCACCTTTATCACAGAGCACCATTAATCCTTATTTACTAAATCCTGGTGTTTAACAGTGGTTGTGTGGATCAGGAGATAAGAGGGAAAGAACTGTCACGTTTCCTGTCATTCACTCACAACTTGCAGCGCAAGGTCTGGATTTTGCTTGACTAACTCTCCACAAAGGCACTTTTGGGAAGCTGGAGTACAAAGCTGGCTTGACAACAGTTGCTGTTTCCAAAAAACCTGCCCAGAAGTGTCTGATTATGGAGGTTTGGGGAATTTTCAGTGATCTCTGCACACAGGGCCCTCCTATGAGGGGCACTGTGCTGGCTCAGATAAGACTGAGAGCTGGGAATAAAAAATATGGAATGTCAGCTACAAGATACCAGCTACTTCCATGGTTTGTCTGCCACATGTCCCACTGTCCAGTGCAGCATTACAGTAATCCAAATAACCAGATTTTTGTAGCATGGTGAAAAATAAGCTTTTTGGGGAGGGCAGTTATCACTGTTTAGCTTTCTCTTGTCAAGGGATTTGCTTTGAATGTGTTTTACCCCTGTGTTTTCTTCAGCTTGGGTAGCAGTAAAATTCCTGCAAATCAGGGTATAGGAGACTCCTTGTCTTTTGATTCCTTGTAAAACTTTCTCCTTAATACATGAACAATTTGCCTTGTTGCTCCTTGTGCCCATTTCTTTTTGTCCCATTGCTGTGTTCCTCTGGGCAAAGTCTGACTCTGTTCTCTGTGTTACCCCATGAGGCCCCTGAAATCAGCAGTTAAACTCCCTCTCACTCCAGTTTTATTTTAGCCCGAAACAACGGGATTTGTCCAGATGTGCCTCACACACCCCAGCCCCCTGATCTCCAGGGTTCTCCTCTGGATCTGCCTGTATTATACTGGTCACAGTGTCCACTTGTGGTCTCATAAATGCCCAATAACAGGGAATAATTAATTATTTTAACGTGCTTGCTATGTTCTTGCTGGTACAGGCAGGTGCTTGGCTGAGGTAGTGCTGCATGGACTTGGCCAGAGAGAGGGGAAACGAGGCACATTTGGCACTGTCAGGAACAAAAAGGTGGATTTTAACTGCAGAGGTGAGAGCCTGTGTGGGTGCAGGATTGCTTCCAGGCTGGCTCTGAGAACCTACAGGATCTGAGCTGAAATCCTCAGCAGATGGGGATGGGAGAGGTGAAACAACCCAAGGAGCTGGGAATGAAAATTGAACACAGTGGATGTGAATGGTGCTAGGACAGGCCAGTGTTGTGTCACAGGGTCATAGACTGGCTTGGGTTGGAAGGGACCTTAAAGCCCATCCCATTCCATGGCAGGGACACCTTCTACTGTCCCACGCTGCTCCCAGCCCCATCCAGCCTGGCCTTGGACACTGCCAGGGATCCAGGGGCAGCCACAGCTGCTCTGGGCACCCTGTGCCAGGGCCTGCCCACCCTCCCAGGGAAAGATTGAAGATCCAGAAGAGAGAAACCCTGTGCTGTGCCATTGGCTCTGCTTTAAAGCAGCAGAGTTTGAAGCAGTGCTGCTGTAGCACTTGGAACAAGTCACCTTAGATAAGCAAGGCCTGGAGAGCCCTGATTCCATGTGACTGTGAGCAACTCCATCCCAGCAACTCACAGGAGTTCACTGGAATCTCACTGTCTGTTGCAAGAGCTTAAGTAGAGAGAAATAAGCTTGGACTGCTCCCCATGATTTTGAGAGAGGGGTTGGAGAGTGTTTCCAGTTGTTTTTAGTTAATGTGGGAAAAATGGAGAGGTTTGTATGTACCTGTAGACACACACACACATACATGATGTGTACATACTTATTAATGTGTATAAATACACATTTTATGCATGCTCCATTTAGTGTTCAGATTATTTATATGCAAGTATGCAAAAAAACCCTTGCTATCTTCAGCTGGAACCTTGTCCAGGAGTAAAAAAGCTTCCCTCACTTCTCCTGTGCTCAAAGTCCTCGTGCTTGGGCAAGGACAGTGTGCACTGTGCCTGCAGCCAGACCTGAGCTCTGCCATTGATGAGGGTGGAGAAATGAAGTGGAGAAAGGTGAAATGTGCAGAGAAGAGGGACTGTTAGCTCAGGATAATGGCTCTAGATCGTGTCAGGGCGTGCCAGGCCCAGTGTGAGTGCCACAGCATCAAAGGTGTGTGTGATCACAGCCCTGCCACCTTGGCACCGTGCTCCTCGGCCATTGCTTTGCTTCTGACTGAAACGTGGCTTTTCTGGGAATGGAGGCACCTGCCACAAAACCTGGTCTATGGCTGGATTCCATAAAATACAGCTGATAAATCCTCAGCAAAGCCCATTTTAGTAGACCACTGCCACTGGAAAAATAGGATGTTTGGCTTTTTCCTACTTTTTTTTTTTTTTTTTTTTTTTTTTTCGTCANTTTTTTTCTTTTGAGGAGGGTTTGGGCTATGTTCTTCACAGCTCATATGCCTGCTTTCATTTCCAGACTTCTCATGCATTTCTGTTCCTGTAATCCTGAACCAGGATGCCTTCTTTTGAAGAGCTTGCTGATAGGTAAACAGAGAGCAATACAGGGGAGAGAGCTCTTGTCCAGCAACAGTCCCAGAGAGGAAATTTCTGACCACCCCCAGCCTAGCATTTGATTAAATGCTGCATGGCAAGCATTCCTGGCTGATGTGCACATAAACAGAGAACAGAATTTGCTTTATCTGTGCTGCTTTTCATATTCAAGGTAACACAAAGCTCCCATAAATCTTAATGTGAAAAATATGGCTGCTCCCAGTGATTTCTCCAGGGGCATTAAATCCTCTGCAGAGCTGCACACACTGGCTGTCAACAAGTGGTTTCACAGAATCATTTTGGTTGGAAAAGACCTCCAAGATCAAGTCCAGCCTTTGACTTATCACCACCTTTCAGCCAGCCCAGAGCACTGAGTACCAGGTCCAGTTGTTCCTTGGATACCCCCAGGGATGGGGACCCACTGCTCCCTGGGCAGCCCCTTCCAAGGGCTGGCAGCCCTTTCCATGGAGAAATTCCTGCTGATGTTTTGAACCTTTGAGGGCAGGGAAGGAATTCCAGATCGGGCTGAGCAGCTTTGCCCAAGGTGTGTATGTTCCTCGTTATGGAGAAACTACAATTCCCTGTTTGTCCCGCAAAAGAACTGGACCACCTTTGTGGAGAGAATTCCCCAAGAAACCCCACCTTGAGAATCATGTGAAGCATCATCATCAGGCCCTCCCGGCCTGGATACTTCCCAGCGAGGTTGGAAGCAGTGAGGTTGAAGAGGTTGGCTCCTGTTTCTGTGCAGATGGCATGGACCAACATCTTCTTTCCAACACCGGCAGGTCCCGCCAGCAAGAGGGATTTCACCAGAGGAGCATTCTCATGGACGGTTTGGGAACCTGTAAAAAGTCATAAGGCACTATTATTGCTTTCATTTAAATCTGCCATAAAGGTAATGGAATGATTCCTCCTTTTTTATTCACCATAAATAATTGATAATGTGAATTAATTGTTTCCTTACTATGCCATGAGTGCTCTTGAGTTCCAATTCTGTACAACCAGAGCTGAGAGCCCAGCAGATTTAACATCTCTGTTTGGAGCAAGACTCATCCACCCTTATTTGTACCTTCTGATGGGAAAACTTCACTTTTAAACTGACGTGAGCTAAAAGAATGATTTTGAGACTAGAGCAAACGTGAGTGCCAGGGGTGCTGTGCCTGCAGCAGTGACTGTTCAGCATTTCCACACTCTGTCTCCATGGCTGCTCCAGGTAAATTCATCCTGGGCTGTGGCAAATACGATCCATCACCTGGGAAAGCCTCACATTGGGAAAACACAAGCACAGACAGATTTAGGTGGCTGATGGGGATGGAACTTGTCTTCCCTAAAGCTGCTACCACGTGAACTGGGGACAGGTGAACCTCCAGAGGTGGAAGTAGCAGGAAATGTCAAATGTTTTATCCATGCCCACTGGGAATCCATGCCCAGTTTGCCTCGATGCCTGAAGATGTGCTGTGCCAATTGTGGTGGTGTTTACATGTATCTGAAAACCTGTGTGAGCACCCACTACATCTGGAGGTCTCTCAGCCTGGTGTCCATCAGACTGTGGGAGTGGAACTGGCCCCAAAACTGATGGGCTGCACAGGGAGCCTTTGCCTGGAGAAGCCCTCTGGGTTAATGGGGATGGCTGCTATTTAAAACAAATCCAATCAGGGTGGCTATCTGTGTCCTAATGGTTTAACATCCCAAATAAATGACACTGAACTGAGCACAGAGATGAATGCCATTATTCCAGCACGGTGCAGGGTGTAGGAAGTTGTCAGCCACCCAGGCTTTATTAATATTTGGTCATTCCATAGCAATCCATTACTATTGCACAAAGATTTATTAGGAGGGGAGCAGCAGACTCCTCTGTGTTAAAGATGAAGTATGGCTTTCACTATTCTTTCTCCTTTCAGCTGCTTATAATTTTCTTAATGCCATTTAAGCTGGGGCTTTCCTTGCCATGGGGTGGCTATTTTGAGAAAAACTTTCACTTCTGTGGTACACAATTATCTCATGATGAACTAGTTTGGAGACCAATTAAGTGAAATGTCGTCCGTAACATATCACCTCATAGGTGAAACTATTCCTGTACCTCTTTTTTTTTTCTTGGTTCATGTAATGTCTTTTGTTACTCAAAGGCATTTTTCAAAATGCTTTTGCAAATACCTTTTGTTTGTTTAGCTAGTCCAGAGTCTCCTCTCCCTAGAATTTTTTGCCAATTGTATAAATGGCAGAAAACGTATGGGTTCTCTTGATTAAGGGGTGTGTCAGGGCTTGATTTTCCAAGATTAGATGGTGTCAAAACACAGCCTTGGAGGAGTTTGGGGATATGTGAAATACATTGTGCAGACAGGGGTAACTGCTGAGCTCTCTCAGCTGATTGCAGCTGACAGCTTACCCCAAACCAGCTGAGGGTGTTCCAGCTGGGGAGAGCCCAGGTTGAAGAGAGTAACTAACCTGAGCACTGGCCTTTGGAAGGAGGGAAAAGCAGAAGTTCTGTGTCAGCTTTGCTGTGTTTTCCAGGGTGGGAGGCAGGCAGATGTTGGGGATTTGGCCCTCTAAAGGGGATGAGCAGACACTGACACAGCCTAGGGGAGGACATGCCTAGTTAACATCTCCCTGAGATCCACCCAGGAATGGAAAAGGATGCGAGTGAAGTATTGAGGCTGGCAAATCCAATCAAGAGTGGAAAAGGACACAAATGAGGCTTTGAGTAAAGGCTCCTGAGACAGGCACTTCTTGCAATCACTGGAGTTGGGCACAATGCCATTTCCAAGTGAAATATGGGATAGATTTTACATCAAAAGCAAACAACCTGTCCCAGCAAAGCCTTGCTAGGTATTGGCTAAGCCTGGCATTAAAACTGCAGGGGCATTTACAAGTGTTCTCTGCGATGTACAAAATGTATCCAGAGCAATTCCTCCAAGGATCGCATTGTGCGGCACGGAGTAACATTAGCCAGCTTGTAAAAGGGAAATTGCACCCTCAGCCCTTCCCTTAACTTGATTAATTTTGATCACTGGAGCTTTTTTTTTTTAGCTATTATCATCCCCAAGTGGTTTCCCTTTATGTGCTGCCATTCACAAACTGTTGCCATGCAGACAGCGACGGGCTGGGGAGGCGATACCTGCCTCCAACCTTCCATTGAAAAACAATTAGACTCCAAAATGCTTCACATCACGACTAATCAAGCCCTGCCAAAGGCAGCCAAATGCATCTTTCTGCCAGGAAGCAAAGCCCCGTGGTGTGTTTTGCCCTCTGGTGTGCTCTTACCCAAGGGCAGTATTCCATAGAGTGCCACGAGCTGTCTGACTTCTGGGATGGAGGGCACGGGCTGGGCACCCGTCTCACGAAGGATGCTCCTCACACAGTCGTAGTAGCCTGTGAGGAGGAAACGGGAGCTCCATAAATATGTTGCAAAAAGCACAACTCGGGGAGCGAGGAGCTGCCACAGATCAGGGATGTCACACGCACTCAGCAAAGCCAGGCTCAGGGAGCTCAAGCTGGGCAATATTCCGGTGGAATGTGGCCCCGAGAAAGGTGAAGTGCAAAGGCAGATTTAGGCTGAGCAGGCTGTGGAAGTTGTTCAGCAGAGAGCAGACGGTTTCGAGTAACCTTTAAAAGAAACTTTGTGGAGAAGAATCATTAGCAGCGCCATAAATCACGCTGCTGGCAAAGGATTCCTGGATTTGGGATTTTGCAGGGCTAGAATCCCAGTGAACCATGCGCTCTCAGAAGGATTTCAAAAAGGGGGAAAAGCTATTTTAACAAGCTTTTCCCTGGCTGGGTCCCATCTCAGCTCCTCGCTGTGTCACCTCATTTGGTGGGGCTCTCTGCTTTGCAGTTCACCTCTTTTTTCCCCTCCTTTTGTTCAAAAAAAACCTCCACAAAACAACCCAAGGAAACTAAAAATCCCTGATGTGAACTGAAATGATTTAATCTTGCCTTGGCTCTGGTTACAGAGCTATAATCACATTGCTTGCCCTGTCAAAGTCTGTATCCAAGGAATGTTGGAGAACAAAGATACAGGAGGATGGGCCACAAGCAGGAAAACCAGTTGTGATGTAGTCAGTGATTATTTTTAGCATAAATTGCATGTCATTATGGTGATTATTATTGAAAAATAATAATATATTATGTTTTACTGGAGATAAAAAGGCAGAGGGCAAGAGGCCTCTAGAGCAGAGGTAAATTAGCAGTGGTTGAGAGCAAAAGTGGAGGTATAATTTGGGGGCAAAAAGGCAGACAAGCCCTGGTGCAACTGCCCCCTCCCCTCTGAAGAATAAAATTAATTTCAGGTTTTATCTTTTATTTAAGGAGAAATCAAAAGAACGGGATAGGAATTAATCTTCACAGATTTAATTAGAAGGCATCAAAGGGTTTAATTGCAACTGCACATAAATCACAGTGGATATTCTCTGACTAATTTAGATAAGGTCACCAAGAAAATTAGTTCAGTGATGTCAGTTTGTCATAGAGGGGGGACATTTCGGTGCCTTTACTGGCTGTGTGGCACAGTTCCACTCTTTGTCCTTTCCCCAGGAACTGGAAGTGACCTTCCTTAGGCTTCAGCCCTGGAAGGCTGAGCAGATGAAGACTTCTTTCTCTGCAGGCTTTGACTGTGTCCTTGGACCCTTCAAGAGGGTTTTTCTGGATTTCAAAAAATTGTTGATGTGCTGTTTTAAAAGCATTTGTGGTGGGGGAATGTTTGTTGGACAAAAGTGACCTTGATAGGCTGGGAGAACAAAGGAAGAATGAAAATCTCCCTTCACTTTGTGGTCTTTAATGAGCATGAAATGGATGGGACACTTGATAATTCAGAGAATTAACAACTCTTCAGAGGAGTGGGCAGAGGCTCTGGAGGCTGAACTGGTGCCTCTAAGAGTTTATATAAACATGGCATGTGGGGGTGATAGACGAGAATTTGTCTTTTTTGTCTTGGCCTTGAACTGTCAGCCTGTAGCACTACAGCTTCTGGACAGCTGCAAATTCAAACCATGGCCTTTGAAAGTACCTGAATCTTGGGTTTTTTTTGCTGTTAAGATGCTGTGATTTCACTGTGTGTCACCAAATGTTTGTGGACGTGGTGTTAGACCACTCTGAACTCTGAAAACGTGGGGTTTGGGGTTTTTTACCCCTTTTGTTCTCTGTAGAGCACAGAGAAGCAGGTCTGGCTGCAGTTGCAGGTAACAGAAACCAGACAAGAGGAATGTGAAATGCAGAACTAGGCAGAGACACGTCCTACCCAAATGAAGGGTCAGATATGCCTCAAAGCACTGCTCGGAGTTCATGGGCAGTCAGGGAGGTGCAGGGAAGGGGCTGAGTCTTCTCTGCTCAATGAACAAAAGCTGGAGGTACAACTTTTGCTGTTCTCTGGGAAATATTCTGCATGGATTATGACCCCTGCTCTGTGAGACTTGCACTGTTTTGCCACTCCCTGGCAAGGGCTCCTTAAAGGATGTTCTGGTTCCACCTCAGAGTGGTTGTGACGCCCACAACCATTCAAGGCTTCCAGGTGTTGCTGCCTGGAGTTAAACACCAGCTCTGCAAACAGGTCCTGGGCTCAGCAGCAGAAGTGAAAGCAGAAACAGACTTGATTTGCATAGCTGGCTTTAGATATTCAAAGTGCAGTGACTCTTGAACTCAGCCTTGACTGGAAACAGGGGTCAGTGGAGGTGGAAAGGGTGGAGGTTTGATCAAACACCACGTTTGCTGTAAAAGGGCTACCTTACCAATGTAGTCAGAGAGATGCACGTGCTGGACTTTGATGAGCAATCCTTCTTCTGCAAGTTCCTGGTACAGGGAGTCAATGGTCCTACAGGCAAGAGACATGACTCAGAAACAGCCAGGAAGAGCTCAGTCCTCTCAGAACTCCCAGCCCAAGAGTTATTTATGTAACTCCGAGCTCTGTAAATGCACTTTGTGGCTCAGAGGTAGCAGTGACTGGTGCCCTCAGTGTGAAATCAATAAGCACAGCTCTCTGTGCTGTGCTGAGGAATCCCTTTCCCTCCCTCACGCTCTGGGTCCCCCTCTCCTGCTGACTCCATTTACCCATTTCCAGGTGATGCCAGATCAGTTATGACTTGTGTAATGGACTCATTCATTAATATCAATTACTGGGAAATTATTTCTAAATTACACAATAATGGCAATCCTAACACTACTATACCTATTCACTCAGCTCTCCAATTAGTACTAATTCATTAATTCTTCTTGGAATTTATTCTGTTGGCAACAGACAGCCTCATCTCTCTGGGAACACACTGGGAATGCCTCGCTCACATCCACCACCTGCAGTGTTGTGGTCAGGCTGGCCAGAGCTGGGTTGGGGCAAAAAACTTTCCATGGAGGTGTTGGCCCACCCCTGGCAGTGTCCAAGGCCAGGCTGGACAGGGCTTGGAGCACCCTGGGATAGTGGGAGGTGTCCCTGCCCATGGCAGGGGGTGGAACTGGGTGGGCTTTAGGGTCCCTTCCAACCCCAACCATTCTGGGATCCCATGGAGTGGGCAAAACTTCCCCAGTGGAAGTTTCTCCCTATCTCCATTAGTGGCTGAAAGTAGATCCCAATAATGAAGGAGTTGAAACACTTACATGTGAGTGTGGTTTTCTATCGATGTGGATCTTCTCTACACACTCTTTGGGAATTCTAAGTATTAATTTCAATGACGCTTTTGGCACTTGGTTTTATAGAGTGATACTGCTTCCAGCAAGATGTAAACTGAATAAACCTGTCAGAAATTCTTAGTGTATTGACATCTTAAATAATATTTTTTTTTTCTTTTTAGATCTCTTAGTGTTTTTGCACACTTTTCACATTCTTTTCCCCTCAATTATTCTGTCTTTCTCACCTATCTTAATTGGGATGTCCTGGTCTGGCTTCAATAAATATATTTAATAGTGCCTCTCAGCTGGCTAATAAACCTACAGGTATAATTTGAGGTCTGCAGCCTTTTTTCCATTTCAGCTGAGGAGTTTTATGTTTATGCAGTCTTAGTGGCACAATGAATGTTGGAGTAGAAATAAGCAAATCCAAAATTTAATGCACCTTCAACAAGGTTGATTTTGCTGCTCTGACTCTTGCCTTTCATCCTCAGTGGTTTTATGTTGGGAATGCATCATAAAACAGGCAGAAGGTGGAATGGGACTAACCTGGCAGCTCTGGTGGGAGCAAGACTTCTACTTTTCCTGGTTTATTATTTTTACTGTGCCAGTGAAATGATGCATGTCCTGAGCTCCTCCAAGGGAGTGTGATGTACCCAGTCTTTGTTGATTGAAGCCCCCTGTGCCCCCTTCACCGGGCCAAAATGGAGATTTTGAATCTGAGTTATTCATCCCCTCTCTGGCTTATTCCTGAAATGCTCAGCAGGGAAGAGCAAAGCACGGAGCCAAAACTGCCAGATAAAAAGCCAGCTACTAAAAACCTCATGTTTTCAGCTGGCTGCATGGTAAGCTTGTATAGAAAGAAACAGATATGTGCAAAAGCAGTTTTAAAAACAGGGAATATACACATCCTTATTAGACTTTGGCATTGTTCTGTAGGAGAGGTCCTGCTCTGTTACAATCCACGAGACACGGATTTTAAATATTTGCTTGGAGGCAAATATTTTTTCAATATTTTTCAATATTTAAAATATTAAAAATATTTTTCAATATTTCAAAATATATTCAATATTTTCAAAATATTGAATATATTTTGAAAATATTGAACAATAATTTTTAATATTTTATATTTTCAAGATATTTTCAATATTTTAAAATACATTTATAGTATTTCTATATTTTTTGAAATATATTTTAAAGCAGGTAAAGAGATCATTGGCTGATTGTGTGGTGCCAGCACCCAAATGACCGAGTCCAGGTCTTGCTGCTCTTGCCCCAATGGGTTTGTGGGGTGAATCTCAGTGACTGTGTTTGTCACTGGGCTGTTCTCCAGCCCTGCCCCTGGCTCAGCTGGTCCTTGTGGTGATGCCTCTGTGCAGGTGTGTTGTGTGCACAGGTGGAAAATGGCTGGATTACCAGGGAAGACATCCCTCTCGTTGAAAATGGCAGGGCAAAAGAAGAAATCCTCTCAGATCCTCCAAATAAAACAAGAGTGTTTCAAAGAGCGAGGGTCCACAAGAAAAGGCCAGGTGTGCCAGGACTCTCACTGAGCCACGAGACTGATTTATGGCATGTACACCACAGCTCAGCCAGGAAGGGCATTTATGGAGTGCAGGAGCCTGTCTGCAGCCTCCCTTATCAGCCTCCAGCTGGGATGGAGAATCTGACAGTCAACAAAAACCAGCCAGGTGCTTCTGCACCTGCGGAGAGGGGGGAGAGAGGCACACAGGGCCAACCTCCTGCTGAAATGCTCCATGTGCTTAGCTCTGCAAACTGGAATTAACCTGCCCAGAGGTGATGGGACTGGTCCTGGTGGTGTGTGATAGCAGAATGGGGATTTTAATTCGTGTTTGTTGCTGAAGATGAGCAAACCCAAGGTTGATACTGGAGAGCTAGTGCAGAGGGGTTCTCTTTACCTGTCAGGAGTCAGATCTCTCTCCAGCTCAGATATCTTTTTCTTCCCAGGTGTCTTGCTTCCCTGAGGACCACACAAGCAAGCAGAAATTAGTGACTTTAGCACAGACAAATATTTTTGAATGTACTGAAGCAAAGTGAGGGCCAGAACAGTCAATGTTTCAGTGTTTGAATGTACTCCAAAGGGAAAAATCATGCCCTTAACAGCAGTCCCACTGCTACACAGGAAAGTATCCCAGAGTCATTTTGCTCCAAGGGGAAAAGTTCCTCTCCTTTCTTTTGCTTGGATATTAGACTTTTTTTTTTTTTTAATTGGCACAGCTGTCCAGGACAGTGGTGGAACTCCCAACCCTGGAGGGATTTAAAAGCTGTGTGGATATGGCACACTTGGGGACGTGTTTTAGTGGTGGCCTTGGCAGTGCAGGTTAAGGGTTGGACTCAATGATCTCTCAGAGGCCTTTTCTGATTGTATGATTCTTATTCCATGATTTTGCTGGAGCACAATTCTGTGGGTGAGGGGGGATATGGCCCTTGCTCAAGAAGGAAGCAGGAAGGAAAAAGGTGTGGGGTCCAAGTAGCTGCTCCAGAGACTATTTATGCCTTAAAAATAAAATAATAATAATTAAAAAAAATATATATATTGAAGTAAAATACATAAGCAGCTTCCCTCAGAGGAAAAGCTCCTGAGACTCTGGCTACCCTCCTAACCACTGGCCATCCTTCTTTTTCCTAATGCCTAAGGGAAGAAGCTGGAAGGGGTCAGAAAAACACGACCTGCTCTTTTTGTATTTTCACCACAATTTCGCCACAGAAAGACGTCGACTCGTGTGCCTCATTTCTGTACACACACCACAAAAAACTCATGGCAAACATAAATAAGGAAGAGTTGACTGGGGCTTGTCAAGCGCCTCCATTAATTACAGCTCAGGAGCCATAAATATGGTTAGGGATAATTAGTAGTGTGGAGAGGGCATCATTAATCCATGTTAGTGCCCACCACTGGTTGTCTGAGCTCCAGGGCTCCAGCAAAGCACTTCAGGATTGCTCCAGTGGAGCTGTTTACACAGAAACCTTGGTGCACCAGGGGATTTCTCCAACAGCTTAAATTTAAGCACGTGCTTAAATGCTTAGTTGAACAAGACAGCTTATTCTTTCCAAAAGTCTATGTTTGCTTTCCTGGGAATAAGGTCATTTACTTTGCTTTTTTTGATATAATCGTGAATACTTCTGCAGAGCTCTGGAGGCTGCGTTGTTGAGTTTAAAAAAATCCTGTCCAATTATCTGAGAAATGCTGGGCTTTTTCACAGAATAGATCAGCAGCCTTCAGGAATACATCAATTTTAGGTTTTCAGGCATAGACACAATGTAAGACACCTGTGGTTCAATCACCTGTTACTGTTTATGATTCCACAAAGATAATCCAGATGAAAATGCAGCCCAAACCCAGCACTAAATGGAACAGCTAACTGGGAAAAGGAGATAGTTTTATGTTTTGGGTTAGGAAAATGCAAACAACTCTGGATTTGAAGATAGTTTTATGTTTTGGGTTAGGATAATGCAAACAACTCTGGATTTGAAGAACCATACCTCGGGTTTCTTTACATAAATAAGTTTGGCAGTAAATGTTCATCCAAATGTGCCAGAGAGATTTTGTTTTGAAGAAAAGGAATGGGAAGGAGAAAGCGCGTGCCATGCCCTTTTAACAACTGCAGAAATATCGAGGCTGTCACTGGTTAATTTTTGCTGTTCCTCCTGTTTTGTCTCTGTAACCTCTCTTCCATCAAGCCAGGAATTACATATATTCAGGTCTGACTGGAAAGAAAAGCTCTTTTCGACCTATGTGAAGACACTAAGCATATGTTGAATTTATTGGCCAACTGGTATTGTCCTCAAGGCAGCTTCACCAATCAAGTAACTCCAGAGCAAAACAAAAATGAACTGTGCGGAGGAAAAATGTGTTTTCCTAATTAACAACAGCGTTTGTGGGGAATTTGGCACAGGCTGGGATGCGATAAGGGCAAATATGAATTGTAGACAATGGCTTGCCTCCAAAATGTCTTACTGGGAACGGCTTTTATTTAGAAAATGATAATGTTTAATGAATGTGAACACACTTGTCATTTATAATGGAAATCTCGTCTCTCTGAAATGTCAGCTGAGCTCCTGTGTAGCCATCCCTTGACTGGGTGATTGTCTGCTTTGATGACTCCCAGGGACTGGGCTGCAGCAGGTGGCAGCTGGCAGGGACACAGGGCTGTCCCCCCGTGCCCTGTGGGGCGGCTTCTCTTGCTGTGTGGGCTCAGCAAAATGCTTGGGGTAGCTCAGAGCTTGGAGCAGACAAGAACCTGACTTCAGACCAAATTCCAGAGCTGCTGGAATGGCACCAGGAGGGAGAGGAGGGTGTCCAGATGTCTCACTGAGGGAAATTGTTGAAAGTGGAGGATCTGTGCCACCCTTTGGCTGTGATCTCACAAGTCCTGGCTGCAGCTACAGCCACCATGGGCCATGGAATCATGGAAGGCTGCTTTAGGAGATTATCCAGTTCAACCCCTGCCGTGGGCAGGGACACCTTCCACTATCCAAGACCCAATGTCCAACCTGTCCTTGGACACTTCCAGGGATCCAGGGGCAGCCACAGCTTCTCTGGGCACTCTGTGCCAGGGCCTGCCCACCCTCACAGGGAAGAATTCCTTCCCAATATCCATCTAAAGCTACTCTCAGTTGGAAGCCATTCCTCCTTGTTCCTACACGCTGTTACAACAAGATCCTCTGCGTGTTTCTTGTAGGTTCCCTTGTGGAAAAGTCACAAAAGGAAAGTGCTCCTGTGGTTTAAGGGAAACCAGGAGCAGCTGATGCAGTTTTTCAGTGGATTCCTTGGATCATGCTCAAGATGGGAGGCTGAGCACGTGCAAATTTGCACTGGGCCTGGGCTGAGAAGTCTCCTCTGGCAGTGCTGAGATAAAACATGCACCTTCTGACACTGGCACTGAAAAAGTGCTTAGACAAAGACTAATTCCCACTGATTAATAAACTTGCTGAATGAGGGACTCTGATCTGCAACCCCTGTTGGATTTAGGCACAGCATCCAAAGAGGTTACAGATGCCACAGCTGGCTGAGAGCTCTGGCTGCAGCAGGAAATCCAGCAGGGCTTGGGAATCACAGCCTTTTAACCCAGCTTTTGCTCAGTTCTCAGCCAGTTTCTCCTTCTCTATGGTTTTGCTCTTGGCAATATTTCTGTCACAGCCATTTGTGCTTTTCTTTGCCTCTGCCCACTTTCACCAAAAAGGGATCTCCAAAGCCTAGGCCAGAAGCAAGTTTGCCACACTTAGGTTCTCATGTCCCCCCTTCCTGGGTTTTCTGTGTCCTTTTCTTTTCCCCCCTGAATTCTGGCCATGCCTTTGTGTATGTGTGGGTGTGTTCATTTCCAATGCATTGCTTCACCTGCAGTGGGGATCAGAAATAAATCCTTGGGGGAGCAGAGCAGGAAAAGCAGCACAATAGGCTTGAGAGAAAGCACTCTGATAAGCTCCTAAATGTAATTTACAGGTCAGTGAGTGCCATGTTCCTCACACAGAGGACATCTCTCTCCCAGCCTGTCCCTTTCCAGCGCTCCCAGTCCCAGCTTGGCGATCCCTGGCTGGGCAGGGGATGAACTGCCACTGTCCAAAGTGAAGGAAAATGGAGTTTACAGCAGAGCTGACCCACATTCCTCTGTTTCTGTTTTCACATCCCCCTTCTAGTGACAGTCATTGGACCAGGAGCTACCTGGAAGAATCAGAGTCCAGCAAAGTGTGTCTCTTAAACAGGACACTGTGCTCCATCCCCTGTCAGTGCTGGGCCATAAAGGTGGGACAGTCTGTGGGTGTGGGAAGAGGCCCAGGATCTGTGACTCCAGTAATTGTAGTGTGGTTTATTGAGTATTAGGTGCAATCTAATTAATTTTGCTATTTCCAGATCAGTCTACTGCTCTGGAGACCCACTTGTCATGAGAAGAACAAATTTTTCACCCAAGACTGTTCTTCCACAAAGCTGGCAAATGGGATTCTTATCTTCAGGAGCTCTAAGAGCAGCTCTTGCTAGGGTTAAGTGTCAGCTTTTAGCAGTAAGTGGTGTTTGAAGGTTTGGGAATCAGTGATAAAGTACTTATGGAAATAAAGGAGTGGCTCTGGGTAGGCCTGGAGCTGTTATATATTGTATTTCTTAAATCTAAGACCTGAGGTGTCTGGAGGACTGACTGGAGGGGAGAAATTTCCCTTCAGAGTCCAGTTCCAAAATGTCCTTGCTGTATTTCCCACAAAAGGCACTTTAAAACTCAGATTGGTTCCTGATTTTTTCTTTTCAATATGGATTTTTTTCTTCCAGATTATTTTTTATTTTTAATATGGATTTCACAGAAATTTTCTCAGTTGTGAGCTACTCATCTTAAGGCTTGGAAAGGCACAGAACACCTTCCTCTGGTAGGGATTATTCCCTGACAAAGCAACCAGAAGAAATCCCTCCTAAAGCCAGAGGGAATGGCCAAACAAGTCATCAGGAATTTGGGATGATGGTCCCTCCACACAAAATTCCACCTGTGAAAGTCCTCTTGAAGAAATTACCCTTTCATTGCCCCTTGCCCACTGCCAGAGTGCAGGAAAAGGTCTGATTTCTCTGAAGAATGGTGAATTCTTTTGAAAATGCAGAATACTCCCACTTTTTTTTTTTTGGCAGGGGGACGTTTCACATTGTACTCCAGACGTGCTCCTGGCTACAGTGAGAACCCAAAACAACCACCTGCTATTTCATGCTGCATAGCTGAGGGGGAGACAGATGGGACCTCGGATGTGGCTTGAAAAACTAGAGACTTTTTGCTGAATAATAAATTAACGAGCTATTTCCAAAACTTTCCAGCTCATATTAATCTTATTTTCTAGGCCAGGTTATCCTAAAGCAGATCTACAGCCTGTGTGCACAGGTATGCACTGGTTTGGTTTAAGACTGAGATATTTATGCAAATACTAATTGGAAAAAGCCTTAGCCAATGCTGAATGGACATTTTAAATGGCTTTGCACAGGGAAGATGTGTTTTGACTAACACTGAATCTTTCCTTTCCTTCCCCATTCCTCCAATAGAACCGTGTTGACTTGGGTAGGGTTTTTTTAGATGAAACCTTTAAGGAATTTGTTTTATCTAATTAGTGCTTCTTTCCCCGCCTCATTCTCTCAGGCTACTGGCACAATCTGGGAAAATAAGAGTTAAATAATCTCCCTCTACCCTAAGCTATTCCAACACTACACTGAAGTGAAGAAAACAACCCCAACCCAGCCCCTGACATAAAGCTCTGTAATTCCAGGGTGACATTTTGCAGCAGGGCACCAACCAGCTCATCTGAATGTCTCTGCTCATGAAAACTTGGGGGAGATTGTTGCAATATTTTGCCTGTACATCTTAAGCCCCCACCCCCTATTTTTGAAACAGATTTAGGAATTCACCTGGGATCAGCTTTCAGAGCTGCCCCAGTCTTTTCTTATTAGATTGTCCCTGGACATTTGTCAGGTGAAAGAGCATTTTTAAAGATAATTTGAGTGGAAGTAGAGCAACAACAAGTATTTGCATGCTAAAAGGTATTAGAGAAATGAAATACAGCATGAGATTAGGGTTGGCTATTTGCCCTGAGGTGGATCTGCTGATTGAGTGGTGGAGTGTAAGCTTTGAGTTATTTTGCACTGACATGATCTCCAATTTAAATGCTTTGGTAAGGAATTTTAGAGAACCACAAGCTGTGGAATTCTTCATATGATAATGCTGTAAAACTAGATGTGAACATGACACATGCTGTGTTTTGTGGGGGGTTTAACCTATTTTTTATGCCTAAATAAACTTGCCTTAATTGCAAATTCCCAAACCCTTCAGTAGGATGTAGTAACATAATGAGTACCTGGCTGTGTGTGATCTATGTGGTGTTACAGACAAATGAAAGGGTACATCAAAACATTCAGAGGGAATTTTTTTGTGGTGTACGGTCTTGAAACATAATAACCAGTCCTTATTCAGGAGGAAAACAGCCAGCAGCTGGAAAACTCACTGGCCTCCAGATCCCTGTTTTCCTTGGAAAACTATTAATCTGAACCGGTCACCCTAAAGAGAGGGATTGCTTCCATTTTGCTGTTTGACTGCATCCAAGGATTTCAGGAGGGTGAAAATCTGAAATAGTACGCAGTGATTTATCTCTGGAATAGCTCAATTTGTTCTAAGCAATATTTATGCAAGTGAAAGAACGAGAGCTAATGGAGAAGGCCCTGAAAACAGCCACATGTGAAGAGATTTTCAGATGTTCCTGACTTGAGGTGCAGTAAATGTTATGGGTGGACATTTTGATATTTGTACCTGAGGTTTGCACTGAGCACCGCTGTACCTGGGCAGGGAATTGAGACTGGCCCCTCAACGCTCCCAACTTGCTGCTCTTACCTTTTCACCTTTCTTAGCTTTACTCTGAGGACCTGTCTCTCCATCCAGAGCCTTTTTGATGTTCAACAGTTTCTCCTGCATCACTTCATCGACCTGCCCAAGACAAACACAGTGGAATCTGCCTCAGTTTTCTGTTCTGCCACCCTCACCCCAGACAATTGTTCAGATGAACAAGTGTGAAAGCAAAGAACAGATAGTATGGACTCTGGAAGGGAGGGAAGGTCTGTGCCAGGGCCAGTTCTTAGAGCTGGAGAAAAATATACCCAGGTAATGCACATGATTAGTGTCCTCTTGCTATTGTGAGCACACCTGCACTCTGATCTCTTCCTCCACTTCCTCCCGCTCCCCTCCTTTGATCAGCTCCGGGTCGTGATCCTGGAGAAAATCCGATCTGTTATCTCTCCTCTCCCAAAAGACTGTTATCCAAAAGAAAGAAAAAAGGGGAAAAAGTTACAGAAGCCATTGGTTCCTCCAACTGCTTCTGGAGGCAAAAGAAAGGGTAGTTGCAGGCAGCTTTTATTAAATTATGAGCTGTATGAAAGTAGCAGGCTCTAGGGACCCTTACCAAGTTCAGAGCCCTGTTGTGTTAGGATCTGCAAATCTTGAGGTTAAGGGATTTCTTCTTTTGCCCTGGGTTGCAAAATGGGATCAGAATTCGGGAGGATAATGGGATAGTGAGGTTGTCATTTGGAGGTTGTGAAGCTGAAAGCCTGGAGTCCGCTCAGTCTCCAGGAGCCCTGTCCCGTGCCTGATGTTGGCATGATTTCAATCTATTTAAGAGCACAGGGATTAAATCTTTTCCATGAAGAAAGCACAGGGATGGCTCCTGCCCTGAAGGATGTGCTCTCCACGAGTGGCACTTGGCTGGCAAGACACAGGCTTGGGGACCAAAGGAAGCAGATTAATTCAAACCATGAAGTTCCCAGTTCTCCCCATGACTCGGTTAAAGCTGCTGCATCCTGGTGATGCGGCTTTTGTAGTAATTCCCAGGAGGCTGAAATATGGGAACAGGGGCACTGAAATAGGAGTAAAACCAGCACCGAGCACGTGGGAGAGGGGGAGTGTGACAGAGCAATAAGCTGCAGCTGGCCCACAAGGGATGCACAGGGGCTTCACCTTGGGGAATTTTAAGCTGGATGCAGAAATTGAAAAGCAGTTAAGCCCAAAAGAGACAAGACCCACCTGATCCAGCCCCTCTGTTTTGAAGTGCTGTGCAAAGGAGAAGTAATAAGGAGACGTAACGCCCAGTCACAGCAAATTTGTGAAACTGGTGATGAAAAAAAAGCTATTTATGATAAAGTACCTAATGATCCTGAGGTGCAGCTCATTATTTTTGTTGAGGCAAACTGCAATTTGCTCTTTAGAAAGAAAACTAAATGAAGTCTGACGAGCTCGGTGCATATCTGAGTTCTCTGCTATTAGCAAAGTGCCTTATTTTAATGGGAACACCTCTTTTTTCCCTACACTTCTGGAGCTAATTTGAAGGAAGACTATTCATATCTTGCCTTTCAAGCCCTGATCGTATCTTCCTAAGTGACAGCTAATCTCCAGCTAATTCAATTTCCTGATGACTTGAAATGGCAGTTTTCCACTTTGAGACATTGGCTCCTCTCTGAATCTGTTTTGTACAGATATTCTCCCCTGTACCCCTTGCCTGCTGAAGGCACCCTGCACATTCAGAAAGGTTTTGACATCCAAGTTTTAGTTAATCCAAGACTGGCTGCTCTTTCCATCCCCAACACATTTTCAGGGCCCAACTCCACGCAGAGGATTTGTAATTTTACAGAATTTGTAGAGGGAGTAGTTCTTGCAGGTGGGTAATCTTAATTTCACCACTGAGAAAGGTGGGGATGGAGGAGGACGAGGGATATTTTGGTAATGGAAGAAACTCCAAAGCACAGACATTTAATTTCTTTAAATTACTTGTGGGTCATCAGAGGGCATGACAGATGTCATGTAATATTTCAGGAGGAAAAGCTGATTTGCCCAAGTTATGAGGTAGCTCCTCCAGCCTGGAATTCCAGCCTTGGGGAAAGGAGACGTTACACAGGAGTTATGTGAATTTTTAAACACTTTCCTGACTGGGTCAACAGGTTGCAAGTGCTATGTTTTCACAGGAGTACAAGGCTTTAGATATTTATTTTTCATAGAGGGATCCGTAGGTTTTTCTATTCTGTTTCTTCATAATTGTTTGTTGTCATTTTGTAGATTGATTAGTGGTTAATACCCACTGCAGGCAAACCAGGGAGGGTCCCCCCAGACTCTGAGATTACCTGGCAATGAGTTATCTGAGTGTTATATTAACCACTGGGTTAGAGGTGCCTAATTTTAGTAGAGAGATCAATAACTCATAGGTGTTAGATGCTCTGTTATTCTTTTATAGATCAACAAAATGTTTCAAAGTTAATTTTAAAGGGGGGTCAGGAGGCTAAGGATGTTATGTTTTCACTGGCTGGTCAGCAGAGTCTGGTATTTTGTTACAGGCAGGGTCAGCCAGCTCCAGGAGCTATTCCTGTGCCTGTGTGTGTGCAGAGAAATTTATGTCACCTTTTCTAAAATAGCATATGCTTATTTTGGGATTGTTTTATATGCATGGCTAGCTCAGGGCTCAAAGGCAGCCCAGACCACTCCTAAATCAGCATCCCAGCTCTGCAGGCCAGGGGGGAACTCCAATATCCCAGAATTTCAGAGAACAGCCTGTGACTAACAATTGCAATATATTTATTTGAAGCATGAAGCTTCTCTTGAAATGGCCACTTTGGACCTCCTGGCAAAAGGACTGGAATCTTTTGAAGGCTGGTTAAAAATACAGAGCATCACCACACCTTAAAGGAGTATTTGGACACGAGACACGGAGTATTTGACCCCAGATATTCTCTGTGATACTGAGCAAGTCATAAATATCAACTGGTCAGCTACAGAATGGGGCAAATAGCACACTGCTGCCTCACACTGCAAAAATACACCCCAGGAAGAGGGAGCTACTGGGTCAGCCTCACATTTGCCCCACATAAACTCTGGCTGCTCCAGTGTGAAAGGAGATGCCACACAAAGTGCCTGTTTCCAACAACATCCTTTAAAATAAGTGTTTTAGAGCTTGGCAAGCATAGTTCAGCAACTAGAAAAAACTGCCAGATACAGTTCTAGGAGGCTAAAAGGCTTCATGAATTCCAGTGAAGGTTAGGCAGCAGCTCTAGCTTGGTAGAGGAGTTAAAAACACAGAGTGAAAAAGTTTGTAAGTGAAATGTTGAGATTTTTGTCAAAACTGATCTATATTTTAAAAATATTTAAGTAAGGTAGGTATAAAGCACCGGTTTCATGGGATGGGAACAATTTCTTAAAATTAAGTGTTGGGGGGGTGTGACAAAACAAAGATGTTTGGTCAGCTATCATTAAGGTAAACTTTAAAAGGGGCTTTGAATTACTCCTGGTACAAACACTTTGTAATCAAGCTCTGTTGCTTCAATCGTATTTTCAAGATTCCTGCACTAACAAATCTGAACTTCTATGCAAATGCTGATAGCAAGTGACCTATTTCTACCTAAGATTAGGGAAAAAAGTTCTCAGTAGAAACTCCAAACCCAGACCTGTTGTCTTCCCTGCATAATTCTGCTACTGAGAGAAAAGCAGCCTAAAATTAAAAATACAACAGACTGCTCACAGTGTTCTGGGTGGATGTTGTTGTAGATTTGAGTCTGATGACTAAAGAATCCATGGTTAGATTTAAAATAAAATAATTTTGGACAACCCCCTGGCAGTATTGTGTGAGTGTCTTGCAATGAAAAACCCGAAGTGCTTGTGAACTAGGCAGAGGATTGTGCTGCAGGGAGGAATTAACAGCTGTTTACTGAAAATAACTGTGGTGTCAAATACACCTGGCTCACCAGGAGAAAAGGAGGGAAAAAAACCCCACCTGAAGTTTAACTGCACAGTTATAGACTCTTAAGAGTCTGTAAGAGCTGCAGGTATTCTTTGAAGCCTGCAAGAGAGCTTTTCCACTCTGAGGGTTCCTGGTGGTGCTCTGTGCAGGAAAGGGCTCCTTCTCCTGTGCCTTCAGAGCTGGGGGGTGGCTGTCAGCTCCAGCAGGATGGGCTGGGGATGTGGGGGTGTTTATCTGGGAAATGGGAATCCCAGGGGCACTCACACTGTGTGGATAACCCCAAAAAGTTCTGTGTTTGCAGGGCTCACAGCAGGTGTCTTGCTGGGAATGGCAGTGCTGGTGTTCAAATCCCCCCTCCTGTCACAAACCCCCTGGCTTATTACACGGGACAGTTGTGAAATTTGGGAGTGTCCATTGCTATCAGAGTAACCCACTGCGCCCTGTGGTGTTTTTATTCCTCACTCTGGTGTCCACTGCTGTGCTGAGGTTACAGCCAAGCACGTTTCCTCCAAGGCAAACCCCTCCTGCCTCCCTTTTGCTGCTTCTCCCTGCCCTGGGGACCTGCTGGGTGGGAGCCCCGCTCTTGCCATGGCTGGTTTGGAGCTCCAGGTGCCATTTCGTCCTTGGCCAGCTAAGGAAAGAAGTTTGGATGGATTTGATCCTTATCTAAAGCTCCTGCTGCCTTCAGCAGGGTTCTGACATGGTATTTGAGAGTAGATGGGATGAAAAGCTCCATTTTAGCCAGAAAGCTGCTCTGTGATTTATAATGTGTAAGAAAATCCTAATTGTTACAAGCCAGAGGTCAGGCCAAACTACTGATGCACATTTAGCAAGTTGTTCGCTTCTTTCTCTCCAGCCAGCTCAAATCAGGCAGAAAACTTGACGCCAGTGATTTGTCAGCAGGAGGGAATAATGGAGACTTTTCATACAAGGAATTTTAGCAAGGCACGAACTCTGAAGAGTGGAGAGCAGAAAAGAGATTTTTCCACGTTGTATCAGAACAGAATCTGCAGAGGTACAGCAAAAACAACCCCATTTTCCACTTTAGACAAGTGCAAGACTTCCTAATTCACTTGTGAATCAGGGTGAGCACTGAAGGCAAGTGTTGAAGAGATAAACACAAGTATCAAAAGCAGAGGACAGGATAGAAGAGATCTGGAAAAGAACAAAATGCCCTTTCATGATTTTTTATTAAGAAACGCCTGCTTTTTGGTGCTTTCTCCAGATGAAAAACCAGCCAGGCCCCGTGCTGAAAGTCTGAGTTATGTTTTAGTGTCACACACACTGCACGAAGCAAGTACATTCATAGTTTTGTGCCTCTGCTTGAGAAGATGCCCCTCCTATTCAAACATATAATCAAAAATAATTTGAGTTGCTGTGGATGCTGTGAAGGAATCCATGGACTCTTTCCATGAGTTCTCACTCATGGAGGAGACAGGACAGGTAGAGTTACAGGAGTATGAAAACATTGATGCTGAAACTCGATCTACAGTGTCGTGCTTCTGAATTATTGGCTAGTCTGATGTCATTCTTGTTGCCCTCAGAAAATCCTAAAATGCCTTTTCTATGTGTATTGAAGCACTCTGCTTCCAGTTTGTTCACTTTCACTCACAGAAATGCCCCTTCCTGCATGATTAGCTCAATGGTTTCGACAGATTCCTTGGAAGAATTGAGGTACTGAGACACTCCCTTCCTAAATACCATTTTTTAATCTAACATCCTAATTTTTATAAAGTTCCATAGTTTGGGCAGCTGCCCACTTATAGGAATGACATTCTGATGGAGCTGATCTGGGAGAACATTCCAGCTGGAATTGTTTACTGACCTTGGTACTGAGCGCTTCCTTCCTCCAGTATCGAAAGGAAATTGCTTGGACCCATTTTCCAGCATAATTCCACCACCTAGATTGGGGGGGAAAGTGAAGAGAGGAATTGCTGACAGCATTGTTTTGTAGAATTATGGAATGAAAGATCTAATTCCACCCCTGCCATGGGCAGGGACACCTTCCACTAGCCCAGGTTGCTCCATGAGATAAGGCGTGTTATTTTCTGAGCTGAAGTCACAAAATTAAACAAGAATTAAACTCCAGCTTGTTTGAAAAGGTAATTTAGGTAGGAGACTTGCAATATTTAAATGGAATTTAACTTAAATGCCACTTTTTCAGTTACTTTTGCTGCTATTGCCATATTCCTGAAACAGTTTAATTTTTTTGAACCAGTGTTTCTGAGGGAAACACCTTCCAGAAAATGATCAAACTTTCTTCATCTTGAATCAGCTGTAGGTCTCAAGACATGAGCAAGGTAACAGTTGATAAAGGGAGATTAGATCACACTTTGGGGAGGAGGTGAATGTGGATTTATACATTTACATGAGGCAGCACAAGGTGGACCAGGATTTTGCTAAATAACCTGCAAGTCACTTGTTATCAGCAAGATATAAAGTGCAGCTTCTGGAATGATTAAAACTAAACACCCCCTTAAATAAACTCTGGAATTAGGGGCATATCTGCTCTATATCTGCTCTGCTACCTGCAGGTGCAGTTACAGCCCCATGACGTGAGTTATCCAATTTCTGGTTTTAATTAAAGTATTATTACAGTCATTACAGTTTGGGCCCAGAAGGACAGGAAAAATCTAAATACATTTATCACTTCTACCCTACAGATGCATTTGAAAGAGACTTGAGAGGTTCTTGACTGAACATCAAGAACTGTTTTGGTAAAGTGTAACAAAAAGTAGGAGGATTCGAGCTCAAACCCCCAGTTACTCCAATGTATTCCCAGTTTCACTGGGTGTGGCACTTTGAGATCATCCTTGGATCATTTGCAGTAGGCAGAATCCTTCTTTTACCATATTTCCCTGGTATTTTATAGAAAATTATTAAACCATGATGTCCTGAGAGGAAATGTGTCAAGAAATCCCAACAAAAAAATTACTCCCGAACCAATCTAAAAATGGGTTATTCATTTTTAGCCTCTCAATACCACAGGACGCATCAACATTTTATTGTTATAAATAAGGCAATGAATTGTTTTAGTTATTTGCTTCAGTGATTTTATACACTGATGTCAATGATACCATTGTGTCAATTTAATTGATTTTAATCAAACCCACTCTCTTGTGTCTGAAGGACAGTTGCAGTTCTGTTTTCTTTTGCCTCAATTAACAGCCTAAGAGTCAACATAATAATGAGAACTTTTCCTTTGAAACCAACCAATATATTTTTTGATTTTCAGTGGATTGAGTCCATGCTTGTTCTGTCTGAAATGTGTTAAGGCCCCTTGAGCCAGAGATGTATGTTTGAATTTAAGCAGAAACGTGGAAATAAGTGTCTCAATCTATTTCTGAGGCTTCCCAAAGCCAACTCCACACCAGGTGATTCCCATTTGACAGCAGGGAAAACAGAATTGGCTCCCCTGTGCACATTTCCCCTGGACATTTTCCTAAAAGAGGTTTTCCCTGGGCACAGGAATGTGTCTCACTGTTTGACATTGCTGGGTGAAATCTGCAACAGACAAGCTGCAGCAGGTTACTGGGTGAGGCAGCCCAGACTGCTCCTGCTTTTGGAAAGAGGGATTTTGTAGGGATGAAGCCATGGCTTATTGTTTTTCTCCTTAGGTGCCTAATGGGAAATCAAATCAGCACCTCGCAGAGAAAAGAAAGCGAAGTTACTTTGATATCAAATACTCTTTGTGAAGATTGCTATCAGGCTTTTCCAAAAGACTTAAATTTCCTTCTGGGATCAAACTTCTGTTTTCTTTAAGAGCTGAAGTTGGGAGCAGAGCTTTTTTTCTGCCTGCATCCCTATGACTTATAGCCCATACTTATTTTAATAAGAGTCCTGCTGTTACAACCTTTCCAAATACTCAACTGGTCTAAGATACTCTTTTTTTTTTTCCCCTGTCAGTGCTATAACCTTGGAGAGAATGTTCCCTTTGTTCTTTCTCAATGAACCATAGAGAACCTGATATAATGGCTCAGAATTTTACTTGACAGGACTTGTGATGGCTGAGGAGATGGGAATGACATGAAGTTATAAAACCCCAGAGCTCCACGCTGTAATTTCACCCCAATTCAAAACAGCCTTGCAGAGGCAGCGAGGGGATTGAGACGCATTTTTGCTGTTGTTGGTTCTTATCTTCAGAAATGTGCAAAACCAGGAAGGAATCATATTTTATCCTGTGAAAATCAGGTTTTTAAGGAGATGGGTGAAGTGCCATCCAATTTCAGGAGCTCCACCAGCGCTGTGACAGTGTCACCCAACAAACTCACAATTACAAGTGACCGACTGAAGACACGTGTGGCCAGAACTCAAAAACCTCTCCTGTTTGCACAGGAGCAGCCACAGCTCTTCCTAGTTAGCAAAGTTAAGCAGTCAGGCTTGAAAAACATTCCTCTATTTGCTTCTTCAGCCTGCTGTGTATTTTCATTTACAAAGAGAGAAAAAAAAAACAACCCCAAGAACACCTCAAACCCCCAGATAATGTTTTCAAAATGCTCATTTACAAGTTAACATTTAGGTATCTACCTTCCAATTAAATTGACTGATGCTTCCTAAATTCACGTAATTTAGGTTCCTGACTAGATGTTCTGAGAGCTTTGGCCAGATTAATGGATGTTGTCCAAGCAAAGCATCATTTTTTGAAATATATTTGTTCTAGGGTTAGGCCTTCAAATTAATTTGTGTAAAACATGCAGTGAAGAGTAAGCTTTGCCCTAGAAAACTCACCCTTCTCCTCCACATATTTAGGGAGAGATTAATGACCCTTATTAAAAAAATATATCGTTTCAACTTTTGTTTATACTGTGAAGTAAATGAGAAACAAAAGCTGCTGCTTCAGCAAAAGCTGACAATTTTTGTTGCACAGCTTGCTTTTGGAGATGCCCTTTGGTCACTGCTCTGTTTCACAGGTGTTTTGCTCCGTGAAGTTGCTCCTGAAATTATTTGGAAGTGTGTCTCCTGTGAAAGCAGCCCTTTATCTCAAAGATTTCAGGGGGTATGTTGTACATTAAGTGGTGTCTACTGACATTTGAAACAAAAATAGTTCCTACCCTGAGAACGTGGGCTGAAAATGCATGGCTTTATTTACAGGTTTATGAAATGTTGGCCGATGTGGTTTAAAAATTAGTTTGAAATCCACATGAGCTCTGAGGTGGGTATCTGAGTGAGACTAAGGCTCTTAATTAGTAATTAGTAATCTGCAAAGGGTGGCAGTAATTAACTTCTCTGTACCCACATTAAAAGCAGGAATGCTTGGTTACCACTGTGTTACCTGTCTGACTGTCCTGGCAATGATCTCAAAGCCCTGAAGTGTATTTTTGCCCTCATTTATGCCCCTGACAATCTACACCTCCATCAGCTCTTCCCACTGAGCTCAGTCAGGGCCATTCCTAAACTATGAGAGGGAAAAAGTTCCCCAGAACCATCGAGGTCATGGAAAGGCTGAGAGAGACCAACCTCAGCCAATTCTTTGTCTCCTCAACCTGGAGCTCTGCTGACCAGTTTAATGTCACTTAAAAGCCTCTGCCCAACCTGAGCTTTGCCTCTGGCTTCACAACCTGCTTTCAATGCCTTACTTGCTTTCCAGCACCTTTTTCTGGCTTTTTCTCTTTGGCCTTTTCCCCCTTTTTTCCATTCTTCTCCTTATCTTGTTTCTCGGCCTCCTTTTTGGCAGCCAGCTCTTCAGCGACCTGAAAGAGGCAGGGAGGAATGTGACTGGGAAAACACAACAATATCCCACAGGCTGCACTCTCCGAATTCCACACCATCACACAGAAGCCTTTTGGTGCACTCTCCCCTGCAAACTCCAGCACGGGTCCCGACTATCCCAGTTTATCATCAGGAAAAGGCTGATTTCTCTGTCCCAAATCGTGAGGGCCTTCATGGAATAAGACCAGTTCCTGAAGCCATCCAGAAGCAGAACATTGTAATGACACACAACTCAAAGTTCCCTCTGGACTCAGAGCCAGATTATGAATTTGTCCTGGTGTTTGTGAGGCAGATTGATTTTTATAGGGATGGATTTTGAGAGGCTGCCCCGAGGTGTGTCTAATTTCAATATATGGCTAAAGACTGAAATTGTTTTAGTGGGCAAGGGAGATTGGGTAGAGATATTGTGACAAACCCTGACAGATACAGAGGGAATAGCTCAGCATCTTTATCCCTGCAAGCAAGTAGCAGCTGATAACTGGGTACAGCTCCATCAATTCCTATATCTTTAGTTCCTGGCCATTTATACTTTATTATCTGAAAAAGGCAGAGGGTGAAAATTTGCTGCTTCTCCTGTTTCTAGGCAGCTTTCTTGTCCCTGAGAGGAATTCTAAGATCATTCACTAATGAGCCTAAATCAGAAAATCCATTGAAGTTTATTAATGGACCACTAATACTGGCTGGCAGTACTGTGAAAGAGTAGAAAATAAAACATTCCCAGCTGTAAGATGTGTTCCCTGCAACAGTGAAAATATTTGTTTTCTCAAGTTTACCTTTTGATGGACTGAACACTGGATGCTGGAAGAAGGGGGCAATGACCAGGGGCTGTGCTCTGCAGCCAGGGCAGTTTCATTAGTGCCTCTCCCCAAGCATTTCAGTATCTCACATTTAATTAAATATGGTAATTCAAACCCCGAGCACTGCTCAGTCACATCTTCCAGTGATAAGCAGCAAAGCATTTCATTCCCTGGGATGGATTAACAGATTGACTGGAGTTCCAAAGAGGTTTTTAGTGTCCCAGCAGGCCTGTTGTATCCAAAACCAACAGAGCTACTCTGAGTGTATCCTTTACTGTGCTGTTCCTCTGCAGCCAGAAACCCAACCTTGTCACCTCCAGCTCTGCTCTGCCCTGCCTGCAAAGGGTAACCAGAGCCACCCCCAGCACCTCAGGGGTGGCTTTATCCAGCAGGGTACCTGGAGACACACAGGAGTGACAAAGTGTTCCTGCCTGCAGACTTTAACTTCATCCACACTCCGAGTGCAGAGATTTGCTTTCCTGTTTCTGCACAGATGAATGACACTGGCAGGGGTGAGGCGGAGTTCCTGTTCTCATGGACCTGCTGTGATGGCACTGAGCAGTGTCCTTGTCCCTCTGCCTGGCCCTGCTCCAGCTCCTCCAGCTCTGCTCCAAGCAGCTCCGTGGTGGCAGAGGGCTGGGGGGAAGCTGCCAACCTTGAGGAGCTGCTGCTCTTTTACACAGAACCACTTCCCCCCCAGCTGCAAGGAGATGCCAGATGAACAACCTGACGAAAGAGGAGGAGGAAGGAGAGGGAATGGCAAGCAAAGGTTACTTTGAGATTAGTAGGAAATTCACCCACATTTTAGTGTAGTTTTGTTTTGTTGTTCTTTTTTTTTTTTTCCCTGGAGAAAACTTCATAGTGGGAAGAGAAGTAGATGTCTTCCAAAGTCATTTTGGACTCCCCTTTTCTTTGCCAGGCTGTCTATTTTTGAAATGATGCAGAAAGTAGTTAGCACACTCTTAATACTGAGGAAGAGACGTGTTTCAGTAGGAGCAGATGAATTTTTACCCTCTTTGTATTTTTTCCCAATCTTCCCTAGGACTCCTGTTGTGCCAGTGATGATTCTTCTCCAGTAAAATTTTCTTCAGTGGCTGAAAAGACATTTTCCTTCAAAACTGATGCTCCATAAAAGTTAAATTGACTTTTGTACTCCTATATCAGTTCAACCACATTTCTAAAATCTTGCAGTGGAAATCTCCTTTTTTTTTTTCCTCTGGGGAGAGAAGGGGAAAGAACTGGGCACTGAATCAGGGTGTAACCTATGAATGGAAATGTCTAATGCTGGTTTTTATGAGCCAAACATAGGAAAACTTCCAGCTGCCAGCAGGACTCACTTGTTCTGCCATCCTGAGACACAGGAAATTTGGTGTTGGCTCAGGTAAAAGGATACTCGAGGTAAATGTTCTTCCTCAGGAATAAACCCTTCCCTTAGTCCTTGAAAGAAGACCTTACTCGAACCTCTTGCCTTTTAGAGTTGTGGGGCATAAAAGCAAAGCAGGGCTGGAGAGAGTTTGGGAAGGCTGGATCTCCAGCTGTGGCAGGTGAGAGCAGCCTCAGAGCCTGGCGTGAACACCAACACTTCACAGGGGCACAGCCCCCTGTTCCTGCAGGGAAAAGTTTCTCTCTTGGAATATTAACTCTACAGAAAGAAGTTTGGTTGGAATCTAGGAAATGTTCCTTCTTGATGGAGGATTTTT
This sequence comes from Cyanoderma ruficeps, assembly GCA_008694505.1. Classification (NCBI taxonomy): domain Eukaryota; kingdom Metazoa; phylum Chordata; class Aves; order Passeriformes; family Timaliidae; genus Cyanoderma; species Cyanoderma ruficeps. The sequence continues at coordinate 513,332 of VZDJ01000161.1, forward strand.
GGTGTGGTTTATTTTTGGGGAAGCTCTCTGTAGGGGAATATTTTAATTGTTGTGTAATTTAACAGAGGCCAAGTACAGTTTCCCTCCCTCTGCATGGTAAACTTGAAATATTCAGAATATTTTAAGGCTTTTAGTCCTTCTCTGACACCTTTCTTTTTTTTTTTGAATGTTATTTAATATTGGAAATGAGGGGGAGATGGGAGAGGGGGAAGTGCCTGCAAAATGGCAACTCTCTTGGCTTATTTTCATGGTGATGAGACTTAATGAACTACAGGAAAAGATTGTAATTTTGTTGGCAGCAGGATAAGGGCAAAGCTAAAAATTGTCACATCTGATGATTATCTGTGGAGCAAAACATAAAAAACCATTAGGGATAGAAATCTGGAACAGATGCAGGGAGATTACCCCGATGTCCTGGAATGTTAAATTTGTCTTGAGGAATAAGTAAAGTAGAGAAAAGCTGCTTTTCAGTCGAGGGACAGCACTTATTTTTCTGACTGAAGCACCAAGTACCTGGTGTTGGGATGTCTCTGGCACATCTTTTGGGAAGGTATTTGTAAAATGTCATGGAAGCAGCTTGTGTAGAAGGCCAGCTACGTTACAAAGTCAAGTAAGGTCAGGGTTGTCAAAGGATCAAGAAATATCGAATGCATAATAATGCAGCAATGGTTCGTGAAGTGATTAATTTGTATTTTATTTTCCCCAAAGTGTCTTTACCGAAGCCTTATGAAATGCTCACTTTTTAAATACAGTTCAGTCTTGATTTTTCATGGGGTTTGACTTGGGAGTAACCAACCCCTGCACAGGAGCTCATACAGACAAGAGGTGACCTCCTGTCCCCCCTGGAGTCAAGGACAAAACTCCCATCAGCTTCCATGGGGCCAGGATTCCCTTTCCTAAGTTGCCCAATAGACCAGTGTGTGGAATAAACCCCGTGGCCCCAGGGATGTTTTAATGTGCAGCTGACTCAGTGGAACGAAAAGTGTTTTACTTGTCTGACATTCAGGTAAAATCACGATTGCACTGAACTTTCTCTGGCCAACTGCATCGTGGCGATCCCTGAAGGCTGTGACACACATTCTGCTGGCTAAAAAGGGGGAAAAACCAGGCCCCCAAATTGGTGAAAATCAGATAATTGCTAGTGAAAATTTGTTAGAAAAATAGAGGAAGGTTTTTTTTCCCAGAGTGCAGGGAAAATGAGCAGTAAAACAACCTCTCCAGACTTCTGGCTTCCATTTTTCTCATGCAAAGAAAAAGCAGATGCTCAGGAAAGGCAACAAAACACCTGAAGGTGGGGATTGAAAGCTGGGAGCATGACAGGAAGGTTAAATCCATTTCTCCAGAATCTACTCCCTATCCAGTGCTGCTCAGAATAATTCCTGGTAGTGTTTTCTTCCCCAGCTGTGTTAATCCTTGATGGCAGCAGGTCTATTGAGCACCACATTCCCCAAACCCTTCTCCAGCAATAAGCCCCACTTGCTGGGTGGCTCCTGGCTGCTCCCAGCAGCCAACAAAACCTTCTGGACTCTGGCACGTGTTTCTGCTTTAGAGGCTGAAAATTTCACCGAGGGTCTCCTTCCCTCTGCCTGCCTGAACACCACAGGGACCTGGGAGCAGAGCCCAGCAGGGTTTAGCCCCTGAACTTGGCTTAAAACCCAGAGCATGCCCCAAACTCAGTTTTAGTGGGACACAGGGAGCTGTTTGCAGCAGTTGTCCTGCATTTTTAGCAAAGTCAGCCAATGCATAGTGCTGAGCTTAGCCTGTCCTTACATCCCCCAAACCAGAGAGAGACTGCTGTGTGCCCCACTCCTCCCTGTGATCCCAGGAAGGACTGGATCTAAAATTCCCCGTCCCTGGAAGCATTCATGGCCAGGCTGGATGGGGCTCTGAGCTCCCAGGGAGGACTGGATCTAAAATTCCCCATCCCTGGAAGCATTCATGCCAGGCTGGATGGGGCTCTGAGCTCCCAGGGAGGACTGGATGTAAAATTCCCTATCCCAGGAAGCATTCATGCCAGGCTGGATGGGGCTCTGAGCTCCCAGGGAGGACTGGATCTAAAATTCCCCATCCCTGGAAGCATTCATGGCCAGGCTGGATGGGGCTCTGAGCAACCTGGGCTGCTGGAAGGTGTCAGGGTGGCTGCAATGAGATGATTTTTATGTCCCTTCCAAGCCAAACCATTCTGTGGTTCTATAAAAATCCTCTTTTGTATAAATAAAAGCTATTTTATTTACCTGTGTTAGAGCACCAGTTGCAGACAAACCATGCAACAGTCCTAGGGGTGGGGCTTTCAGGACCACAGAATTCGGGTTTTGACCTCTCAGATTTCCTAGCCCAGCACACTGGTTCACTCAGGGGCCAAATCCTGCTTCCTGTTTTCCCCCAACAGGCTCATTACCCTGCCTGGCTCACCGGGATGGGTGGAAAAGGCTCCAAGAGCCGAGCACTGCCTTCAGCTGGCCTTAATCACTTTCCCTGCATGACACTCAGATGATCAGAGGAAGAGATTATCAGCCACTTCCATTAGCCAGAGAAATCAGGAGAGGGATTTACCAGGAAAAACAACCGAGTTCACTACAATACACAAGATAGACTGAGATACTTCCTTCTCTGGGATGTTAAATTTGCTTAATGAGCCTTGGCAGTAAATCAAGGTTTAGCCCTGCCTGCATAAGAAACTCTTCTCTGCTGTTGTTCTCTGCTTCTTTCCCATCACCTGAGCACCTTCAGTCGTGATTAAGTGGCTGCGCAGCCTGAGAGGGAACAGACTTTGGTACCTGATGGGAAACACCTTGGAAAAACACCCCATTCTTTCACTTGCAACAAAAAGCTTTTAAGCATAAGGTTCTTGGAGAACTGGAGCCACTGTTAGGGAAAATTGCTACTTAAATAAACAGACACGTTTTGTGGCAAATCCTTCTCCAACATCGTGAATTTTTTTTTTCATTTAAAGAGGGACAGTACCTGCTCTGGATGTTTTTCAACAAAAATAGCCTTGGAACCGCCTGTCTTCTCAGGGGGATAGTCAGGAAACCTGCCCGTGACATGCCTGTGGGAGAAACAGAGGTGGAAGAGGAATTAAAATTCATCGGTTTTCACCTGGTTGATAAAGATGTTAGATAGTGGGGAAGCTTCTTATGGCAGTGTTTTTGTCCTGTAAATTAAGGCAGTTACCAATCCAGGTCTTTTATCCCACAGCCCAACAAAACTTAATTCTTAAGGAAATTCCTAGGACTGCAGATTCCTTCCTAGGTGAGAGATGTAGATTAAAGTGTTTATACCTGGAAGTGTCCAAGGCCAGGCTGGATGGGGCTTGGAGCAGCCTGGGATAGTGGAAGGTGTCCCTGCCCATGGCAGGGGATGGAATGGGATGAGCTTCAAGGTCCCTTCCAACCCAAACCATTCTGGGAATGGTTATTATGTTATTTTACATTATTTTATGTTCATAACCCAACTCTCTGCTTTCAACATCCAGCTTTTTATTTTCTTTTTTTTTTTTTTAGAGAAGAGTTATTTTGCTTAAATCAGGATTTAATCTCTAAGTTCCAGACTGTATTTCCATGTCAGGATTACCACTCCTAAATTTCCATTGGCCTTGATGATGATGGAAGCTGGGATAGGGCAATGAGTCACTCTGAGGGAAGGTTTCATGGATAACACAGGGAGCTTCCAGACCTTTCGGAAAGAGATTAAAAGATAAAAAAAGACAATAACTTCAGCTCAAAGGCCATTTACACTGATAAGACCCTTTAATTCCTTTCCCTTTTGTTGCTTGGTGGACTATATCTGTAAGATTTTCTGTTTGTTTGGTAACATCAGGGCAATTTTTCTGTTCCAAAGAAAATTCTGACAGTGCAGAAAACCCCTTGTGCTACTTTCAAATGGAACGGTTATGTTTCCTCTAAATGAAATTAAATTTCCCCGGAGAAGAAAAGAGCTCAGGAAGGTCAACACTATTCCTAAAAATGTTTTCATTTTTTTTTTTAAAACAACTGGTACCTTGAGGGACTTTCCTAGGCTGCTGTTAAGCTGCAGGCTCAGTTTTAAGCTGAGATCCTTGGAAGAGAGCATCTGTTCTGTTTCTGTAGCACCACGTGTAGGGTTGGGATCTCTTGCTGGTATTAATGCAACACCAATTAGGACAGAATCAACAGACTTTCATCTGTGCTTGGGAGCTCTGACTCCTTCAACACATACAAGTTCTATTTGCAAACAGATGCAAATCCTTGGTCACTGCATTCCCAGAAACCAGCCTGCACCAACAAAGGGCTGTCACTGTTAATGTGTTTTTAAAAATCCATTTAGAATGGGATCTTGGCCTCAAAACCCTGCATGATCTATTATTTAATGTTAGCTCGTGTTCCATTTTTTACAGACAGCCAGAAAATAGCTCAGTTTTATGTTAAATGCAGCCTTAAATGCTGCTACAAGTCTGGTTACAGTAAAACATTTCCCAAAGTCTGTTATTGAGGCTGCTGCTACTTCAGTGCCAGCTGGGAGGAAGGAAAGGCAAATTCACTGTGGGTGAAGAATCAGCTTGGAGCCCCACTGAACATGATGTCAGGGCCAGATTCCAATATTTAGTAATGTTACATTTAGTATTTGTGCTCCCTTTTTCACTTTTAAATCATTTACAGCTCTTGGAGGTGGCGGGGGGTTGGATTGAAATGATTTTTAAGGTTTCCTCCAATGCAAACCATTCTGTGATATTTACCTTTGGGTGTGTATGATGGGAATATCTGCCATACTCTGAAACTGGGACAGGTTTTCCAGTTTATAATCTGTATTTTCTGTGTGATTCTCCTCCTCTGAGCTGGTGCAGTTGTTCAGGGTGATGTGGCTCCTCTCACCTTTTTTGGTAGCAACTTCAGCAGGTGTTTATGTCAAAAAATGAGGTGAGGAGAAGACAATGCCCATCTTTCCCTGGAAAGAGGGTCAGGCATTTACTAAGCAGCCAGGGCTAACTGGGATTTTCTGGTTGAGGGCAGTGCAGGATGTGATTTTCCATGGTCATCAGTGACCTGAGAGCAGAGACTACCAAACATTTTGATGTTCTAATTCTTCCAGGGGATCTGCTTTTTCCTTGAGCGTATCCATTGCTGTCTGATGGTCTGGAAGCAGCACTCTTAAATCTTATTTCCCTACCCACCCTCTTGTGGATTTTCCTCTTTCTCTTTTAGGTTGAAATGACCACAGCTTCAATCTTGTAATGCCTGGGAATTCACTTGTGTGACCCCGATAGGCAAATTCCTCCCTTTATGAAACCCTCCGAGTTCAGAGGTTAAACCAGGGATTCATTTGGCCTGTAAATCTGCCCAGAAAAATGCAGCCATTCATCTTCCTCGTCTAAAGTCCACTTTAAACCTAATGGATCTCAATTTTCATCCCCCCTTCACTTTCTGGCAGCGTTCTACTCAGAGCCATCGCAATGGGCTGGCTCATGCATTTGTCTTAGGATGGTAATTTGGATTCAACTGGACCTGAATTCTTTGGTTTGTATTTGGAAACACCAGGATAAAAGGAGCAACAAGGGAAGCTGTGGCCGCCCCTCATCCCTGGAAGTGTCCCAGGCCAGGCTGAATAGGGCTTGGAACAACCTGGTTTAGTGGAAGGTGTGGGGTGGGACTAAATGATCTTCAAAGTCCTTTCTCACCCAAACCACTCTACAATTTTAAATTCTTATATCTTTGTGCCATCAGATAAGCTACACATCATCTAGGGCTGAAGAGGGTCCCATCAGGTGTGTCCCATGAGCAGCTCTTGAATTAGGAGGAGATCCCAAACATTGTGCAGCAATTTTGAGCTTGCTTCACAATATTATTTGTTCAAATAATTTTTAACCGTCTTTTCCTTTTGAAACTTCCCAGAAACACTGAAGTATTGATGATTAGAGGCAATAATAGGGTGAGAAAATGAACCCAGACGATGCAAGAAGTTGCTCCCAACTGGAGCCCCAGCAGGCTGCTTTATTTTGTGGGAAGTGTGGAGGGGAGCTTTGTGATGGGAATCCTCCCTGGTTCCACTGCTGATGGGGAGAGGAGAACGTAAAAAGCTTAAGCTCTTGATAACAGGAGCATTAGAGTGTGTAATATATTTGAAAGACATGGTACTTGTCAGAGACACCTAGATCCGAGTCAGAACTCTGTGAATCTGTTACTTATTTCTGTCTCAGCATTTGCAAGGGGAAAAAAAAAAATCCAGTTGGACTTTTTCAGCGTCTCATAAAAATGTGTAAATGCCAGAACTGGAAGAAGCAACTCTTATTTTCAGTGTGATTGCTTCAGTGGGAGTGCTGACAATGTGTTAAGCGCTGCAAGCAAAAGCAGAAGCAAATTGTCCCGGATTTCTTAGGGAGGATGCAGTCCTTGTAAAACCAATTGCCTAAAGGAACAAATGAAGTTTATAAAATGGCATGGTGGGACTGGACCCAGTGGCTAACAGAAACCTCCTCCTTGTGAGACAAGCCCCAGCAGCAGCCTGGGGAGGCCCTTATAGGAGCCCAAAGCTGCAGGCAGGAGCTGAGGATGGGTCCTGTGGGTGCCTGCTCCCTTTTCCCAGGCACCGAACAGCAACCTCTGCCTGGGAGCTGTGCAAATAAAAATGAGAAGTGTTGGCGTGCACAGCAGGCAAAAAGATCCTTCTTTGGGTCAGAGCCACTGCTTTAACACAACTGCTGAATGCCTCTATGCTGAGGAGGATGCTGTTGAAGAAGGGACCTTTAGAAATTGTGGTATGTGAGAAATCCATTACTTTTCTGGAAAGCAGTGAAATCCTGTCAACGGAAGCAGAGCACGGGTTTGGAAAGCAGCTTTACAGAAAAGCCATCTAATTGGGATGAATGGGGGCCCTAAATCTGAATCAAAGCAGCTCAAGTGGAAGGGTAAAGGGATGAACAAGGATGGAGGGGTGAATAGATATGATCTTGCACTCCCAGCTGAAAAAGAAAAGGATGTGATGAGGTTTTTGTGCTGTTTCTCAAATTACATTATGTTCTCTGGTTCACTGTTACTGCTCCAAACCTATTCCTCTTACAATAACTCAGACCTGTCAAGCGTAATTGAAAAAGAATGATCTTTTATGGTCTGCAGTGCAAATCCTTTTGTCTCTGATCTGTAGCAAAGAGTTCTGGCTCTTCTGGGCTCAATATTTGCACAGCACAAACCCCACATAAACGTCCAAGTTTTAACTAGGTTCAAATGGTTCTGTAATGTCTCCAAATCACCACCAGACTGGGACAAGTCGGTGTGATTGGCAGGCTCTGCTCAGCCCTGAATGCTGTGGCACCTTCATTCTCACCTGTAAAATAAATCCTTTGTTTGGGAGATGACCCTGCATTGCGCTTGTCTCCTCTGCTGCTTCCTCCTTTCCTCATTTCAGGAGCTTCAGATTTTTTTTTAAGTGTTTTCTCTCTATTCCACATTGCTCGTGGATGGTTGTAGTTAAAACTAAATATGGTTTTTGATTTATGAGAACACACCATTGATTTAAACATTTTGCCTGGTAATAGACTCAACAAGTTCCTACCTACTCTGTTCTCTGGCGTGGTTTTACATGTGTTATTCTTTCTTTTTGGCTATGGCTTCTCCAGCTAATTGCATAAAAGGCCTTGTCAGGAAAAATAAATTGTTCTGTGGAGGAACAAGAGCGTTTAACTCTTCTCAAGGGAAGAAAGGATGTGGGCTGTGTGCAGAAGAGGAGGCATGAATGATGGTGTAGGCTCTGAGTGGAGGGACAGAGGGGTGTTGTGTGCAGAAAAGGGACACAACCAAAGAGGGGGGAGCTCTTTAAAGAAATAAAACCCTCATCAGTTTTGCAGTTCTTGCCTATTTCTGTAATCCCACCTGATATGGATCCTCTCAGACTGCTTGAATTGCAGCGCTGGTTTATTTTAGGTGTCTTTGCTGTGGTGCTTTTCTTCCCTTTTGTGTGTGTGCTCTCTTTAGCCCTTTGAAAATCACTTCCAGAAAAAATAACCTGGGCAAACACAGAATTACTTATAAAGCAAGATTGATTTCCACGGGCTTCTTATAATCTTTAACGAGTTTGGACGCAGACACATTACAGCTGATGTTTTATCTCAGGTCCTGATCCTCCCAGTGTTTGCTTGTTCGTGTGGTTGTTATGCATGGAAGCATTTCAGTGGAGGGTAATTGGAGGATCGGAAACTTTATTGTTCTGCATAAATATTCAGCTTTGAAAATTGAAGATCAAGTGTTGTGAGGCCAACAATGTGCAAGGAAAAGCATTCCCATGGAGGAACGAGGAAGCAAGGTTTGTGGGGAAAGGTGATATCCTTTATTATAGTAACTATCATAATTAGAATGGTCTTTTGGGTCCCCAGTGCCTGCCTTAGATCTGAAATGGGAGAAGGGAACTTCAAAGCCAAGTAATAGTTGGGAACAGTTGTTGGAGGGGACAGACCTAAATGAGGAATGTGGTAATTCTCCCTGATAGTTTTATTACATGTGGTGTTACTGGCCAGGAAAGGTAGACCTTTGGCTGACCCAGTGCAGTTGTTCATAAGCTGCTTGAGTTCTTACAGCAAAAGAGTCTGTTCTGCTTTGTCATGAAGTTATTACCTTTCCAAGGATCCTTCTGGTCTTCTAGGGATAGCAATAAGTAATTAGTGTAATGGAAAAATGGGAATCTCTGTTCCCCTTCAGGTGGCCTGGGGCATGAGCTTTTTCTGCCAGGACTCCTGGTTATCGTGATTCCTGCTGTGAAAACCATGAGGGAAAAGGATTTTTAATATTTTTTTTCCCCGTCAAAATTTTGACAAACCATTCCTGGTTTAAAATGGCAATAGGTTTTTCTCCTTGAGATAATTGGACACATGGATGGTGGGACTGCAAGTGACTCCTACTAGGTGTTTGAAAGAAATAAGAGGCATGAATAATGCCAAGGAAAACCAAAGCGACTTATTCTTCCAATATTAGCTTAAGTTAAAAGAAAGCCTGCTGCGATCAGAAGAAGAATTTTGTAGTATTGGCACTCATGAAATGTTCTGGTGCTCTGGTTTTGTGTGTCCCTCCACACACTCAAAAAATGTTGCCCAAAAGTTTTCTCAGAGCTCACATCTGAATGAACTGAGGATTGGAAGAAATCACATCCTGGCTGATAGAACTGAACTGCTTCGCAAGAGCTGATACCAACTAAGCTGTGCTGAAGGCTCAGACAAACCCAGAGGACACCGTGGCATGGAAATGGGAAGATTAAAGGGACTGGAAAGCAGATCCCTGGAAGGTTATTTAGGGTTTTTGGCTCCTGCAGTGCAGAACAGCCTTGGGCAGAGCTGCTGGTAAACCTGATGCAAGGTGTGGAATAACACTGAAAGCATCTCCTGATGGATCTGAGGACACCTGGATGTCCCATCCCTGGCCCTGGGGGGAAAACTGACATCCAGCACTGCCCCCGTGCTCGGTTTTCTAGGTCTGAAGTTCCTTGAGTGCATTTCCTTCTCTTTTGGGGTTGTTGATCATCCTGTGTTTACCAGAGCAGCATTCCTCGAGGGACAGTGTCCATGGATGAAGGGCTGCTCCCCCTCTTTCCCAGTCGGGCTGTCCCCAAGCTCCTTTCCAGTGTCAGCTTCCTTGTTTCCTGTCTCCAGCCTTTGGAGGAATGCTGTGGAGGCAGCAGTGAGGAGAAAGGGGTGAGCAGCCTTTCCTGAGGAGGCAGAGCTGCCCTCAGGGGCTGCTCCAGGGCTGATGGAATAATGAGTGCCCCGGCTCCCATTAAACTCTCATCTGCTTTGATTTTCTCATGTCTTCCCATTCTCTTCAGAGCAAGGTCAGAAATACAGAAGCTGGCCCAAAGAAAGGCCGTGTCAAACTCCCCCTGCATTTACTGAATTCCTCACCTTTGGTCAGCTTATCCTGCCAGCGCGGAATGCCCAATCCTGGCTCAGATTTGGCAGAATTTCCAGTGCTCAGCTTTAAACTTAAGAGACTGAAACAATTATGGGCAGTTTTAAGCAAGATTACTTTAACCCAGACTAGAAGCTTGGCGAGAATAGTTTTCCTGCAGAGTCAGCCAGAGGGAATCAAGAGTACTTTATTAACACAATATGAATCCTGTAAAGAGGAAAATAAAGCATGCCGTTTTTTTCTAGCAAGGCCGGCCAAAAGAAATAACTTGCCCTCCAACATCACAAGTTTCTTTGGGATTTGGAGTGAAATGGAGTATAAGAGAGCATTTTGTTTTATGGGATTTGTTTATGAGAAATTCGAGCAATTGTTTTTGCTTCTTAGAAGTCAAGGTGGACCAAAATGCATCTCGACAGGGGGGGAAGAAGGCTGTAACCTGCCTGCTTTACACTGCTTTGCCACGGCCCATCACTCAGAACTGAAGATAATGCAGAGCTCTTGGGGCATGGCAGCCTCCCTGCGTGTGCTGTGCAGCGTGGACACTCTCTACATCTGCCTGGAAAATTGGGAATGGGAACCTGGAAGGGGCAGAGAAGCTTTGATCCACCTTTTTTTTTTCAATACTAGAATAGACAGTAGAATATGTAGGAGTAATATGGTGGTTAGACAACTCTGCTTGTGGGCAAATGATACGATTTTCGTTGGGATTTTCATTGATGTCATTTTTCCAGTGTGATGGAGATGGATGGATCTGAGGTGGCATCAAAGGTGGCATCAGACACATTTCAGTAGCTCCATCTCTGCCTTACACCTGTGGTATCAGTGCAGAAATACAGCCCAGGCTGGCATAACTCATTTTTTGCCTCCCTGAGTTAAAATGCTCTTCAGCCTCTGTGTCACGGCTGTCCCACTCATGGATCACTGCCCATGACCTGCTGCCTGCCCATGATTTAACTTGAGGAGTTCCCAAAGGACAGACTGTGACCGGTTCAGCAGGCACTGCATTACTGCTTGGGAGAGTGCCTTGGGAATTCATTTAGAACTGGAATCACTATTTGCAGCTAAGGCTGAGCTGCCTTGAAAAGCATTTGTGATGCAGCAGGAAAACATCAGTGGGGAAGGAGAAGCTGCAAATGGTTGATTGCAAAGTTTTTAAGAATGTAACCAGACACTGCTTTCTCTTTCACTGCTCAGCAGCTCAGAACGGGTCAGGATGGAAGGGACCCACAGTGAGGGTCCAACCTCCCTGCTCCAGCAGGGTCATCCCAGAGCACGGGGCACAGGATTGGCGCTGGAATATCCCCAGTGAGGGAGACGTCACACCCTCTCTGGACACTGTTCACTGCTTGGTCACTGCACAGGAAAGAATTTCTGTCTCCTGCTCAGGTGGAGCTCCCGGGCACCACAGTCTGCCTGTTCCTCGTGTGCCATTGTTGGGCCCCATGGAGCAGAGCCCAGACCATGCTCTGGCATCCACCCTTTGGATATTTATACACATCACAGAGTCCCCCTCTCAGCTGTGGCTCCTCCAGCCTTTCCTCCTCAGAGATGCTCCAATCCCTTCATCACCTCTGCAGCCTCTGCTGGACCCCCCTCCAGGAGCTTCTTGTCCTGAGGAGCCCAGAACTGGACACCACTCCAGAGGTGCCTCCCAGGGCAGGATGCCCCCCTGATCTGCTGGGAATGCTCTTCCTGATGCACACCAGGATGCCATTGACCTTCTTGTCCCCTAAGGAACACTCATGGCTCAGGGACAGCTTCTTGTCCACCAGGACCCCCAGTGCCGTGTCCACTTCAAGAGATCTGGTTCTCTGTGCTTTATGTGAAAGCATAAATGAACTGTTTAATGATAAATCTGAGGCAATTTCATGCAGATGAAAACAGTCACAGTGCTTGATTTTTTTCCATGTTCATCCCAACTGGCCTGTGCAGCCTTATTGCAATAAATCCCCATCAGGTGTACACAGGGTGTAAAACCAGGGAAAAAGAGAGAATATTGCAGAATCCATCTATCAAATTAGAGATATTTACACTCCTGGCCAATGCTAATAACCAAAGAGCTCACTAGAAAGGAAAACAATTCTAAACCTCTACTTTGGCATTTCAAAAGTGTGGGAAAAGACAAGGAGAAACATTCCAGATGAGCTCAGCTCTAAGCCAGGCATGGTATTAAGAGCAGCCATTTATCAGGAGTTTTAGCTCAAAACCCCAGTCCTCTCTGCAGTCCAAGAAACACACTATAATGCCTGGAGATGCCAAGTTCCTTAACTCTCACCTTTTTAGTTTTGGGAGAGGAAAAATTGGAGTGTTCTAGTCCTGTACCTGTTTGATGTGGCTTTGGTGCATGAGCTATAGTCTCCCAAAATTGGCTGGAATTGTGCAGACTGATAGAGTTGAATACCTTTTGCCTCTCCAAATGACTGAATCCTTCTGCACATTACTCAGCCGGATCCACTCAGATTTAATCAAAAATAAGCACAAAGTGCAGCTTTTTTATTATTGTTAATTCACATGATGGCTTAATAATGTGCTTTTAAATAATTTCTTTGGTGCACGGCGTCAGTGCTGCTGAGAGTTGCTGGCAACATGGCAAAGAGACTGGAGAACCAGGAATATAAGGCATATTCTCTGGGAATTTGGAGCTGGAGGCAGCTCTTGGAAGAAGCAGAGGGCCCAAACACAGGTGATCTCCACAAAGTGGTGGAACAGGCAAGGTGGGATGGGAAGTGCAGCAGGGAGGAGAGCCCTGCAGGGCAGCTTTGCTCAATCTTAGGGCTCTTTTGTGTTGTTTTCCTGGAGATGGGACTGTGTTGCTTCACAGGCCTCTCCAGAGGATCAGTTGTCTGGAATGGCCTTATTGCAGGATAGCAGAGTTCCCTCAGGGAAAGGATGGGGAGATATGGCGTGGACAGGAAGGGAATGCAGGCACACACGTGGGAGAGGCTGCAATCAGCCACTCCTGCTCCTTCCCAGGCTTCCCAACCCGCCAACCTTGCAACAGACAGGAACAAACCCACGTGTTAGCTGTGCTTTCCCGGGAGGGGATGGAGGTGGAAGGATATTTTGGGCATAGAGCTACCCCCTGTGCAGCAGCTCTGAGAGCTGAGCCCATGATGGGAAGCACATGTAAGCACATGGCACAACTCTGGTCGTGGAATGTGCTCCCTTGGAATAATTGTGTTTTGCCTTGGAATGCTTTGAGGACTCCTGCAGCTACACAGACTGCAGCCTTTAACTTACAGCCACGCTTTAAACCAGCATCTTCAAAATTGGTTGCTGGATTAGAGATGTTTTCAAAAAAAAAACCAAAAAAAATCTGGGAAGAGCTGTTTTCCCTGTGTGATAGGGAACACAAAGCAAGAGTGAAGTTCCTTTCCAAGCCACCAAAGGATTACTGAGTCAGTGAGGGGCTCTGGGAAGAGAGAGGGGAGTATTTGAACACATTTCAGGGCCAGGCAGTTTCCTGCTATTCCATAAATGTCTCAAGGAAATACTGAACCAGCTCCTTTATGGTTCTACACCCTTTGCTCAATTCATGGAATCAGGGGATACTTCGGGTTGGAGGGACCTTGAAGTTCATCTCGTTCCATGCCCTGGACAGGGACACCTTCCACTATCCCAGGCTGCTCCAAGCCGTGTCCAACCTGGCCTTGGACACTCCCAGGGATGGGGAAATTCAAACAAGTTTATATTTGGCACAAGCTCTTACTGATTTAGTTATCATTACTGTTGATACAGTTATTTTGTACAAGTAGAGCCTAAGAAGACCCAGTAAATTCCCTTATATGCCATTAAATGTCTTTTATTCGGCCTAGGATGATGCTAAGTCTGCCTGACACAGCACACAAACCATAATAGCTGGGTGTTTTTAGAGTAAATTACTATAAATAATTAGAATTTCTGGTGTCTCTGCACAGGGCTGAAATGCAGCATGACTTAAAAGCCCTGGACTCTGACCTGGATAATAAAAACAACCTGCTTGATGGAGTCTGAGTAATCTCCCCCACACTGAAATTCCCAGTAAAACTGAAACACATTGGCTCTGGAAGGAATGGATGCGACTCAGGTTTCAGGCAAGTTCTTGCTCTGCCCACAGAAATACTGTCACCGAACCTTTTCAGCCTTGAACCTGAGTACAGGATTTGGAAAGAGTGGCTTTAATGTGAATTTTGCCCTGGGAAGAGCTTCCCTTGGTGCTCACCAACCCACACTGCCCACCTAACAAAGGAGCAGCCTGCTGTTCTAGGGGGAAATAATCAAAATTAAAAAAAAAAAAAAGCTTTGTCTCAGGTGCCCTTGCCATATTTCCCAGCCTTGGGATTGCAGTCAGTGTTCTGCTGTCACCTAGAGCCTGTTCCAGCTATTCCACCATGGAGATCTTGAGGTTTAGGGGATAAGCTGCTCCTGTTGCCTGTGTCCTCCTTCCTCCCCCTCAGCTCCTCCTGGTTTGATTTGCAGTGTAAGCCTGGAATTTTCTCTGCTGAATGATGCAAGCCTCCTGGGTGTGGAATTCACTTGGAATTCAGCACTTCAGGAACTTGTCAGCAGCCTGTTAAATAATGCTGTTGGCACACTGGAGCCACAGTGCCCTGCATCAGCCTTATATTCCATCAGACATTCCACTGCAGTGGTCCCAAGGGTGCAAACTTGGAAAAACCCCCTGCCAGTGAAAACAGGGAAACAACTTTCGGAATTATACATATCCTTCTTCTCTTGAGAGAAAGAATAACAGGCTGTCATCCACAGCCACATTCCCAGCCATAACTTGATTCCTTCATCTTCTCCAAGTCAAATCTGGCCTCTTGGCAATCAAGCCCCTTTTAATATATTCACCTGAACTTGCTGCCATGGACATTTGGGAACTGCTCTTTTGTCTTTGCCTCGGAAACACTTCATATTTTCTGTCAGTCTTTGGTCCTAACTTTGCCTATTTATCAAAATGGTAACTCAGAGGGTTTTTTTTTTTCCCCCAGTTTTATGCCTCTTTCATCCCTTTTCTTCTGATTCTGCCTCTCCAGCTCCTCATGACTGCTTCTGCTATCCCTTTGCTCTGCTTGTGTCAGTCCATGCCACGGTTCTTTTTTACCCCACTTGCCTCCTTTCTTCTTTGCATTCTACAGAGCCAAGGCTGAAAATGCCTTTTCCACCTCCTCTGCTTGCTTCTCCAAAGAGATCCATCTGTGGAGCAAGGGCTGTAGCTTAGGAGCCACTGCTCTGTGCTTCGTGCTCGTTTTTATTCCTCTTAGTTCTGAGCTTTTCCTTGGTCTTTCTCTTCCCAGAATATCCATTAAACACCTCTCCTCTGCCAGCCACTGGCTCTTCAGTGCTTCTGCCAGGCACCAGTGGGACTCCTGGCTCTTTTTTCTTTGCCTGTTTCTCGTTTCTGTATCCCAGCAGATCTTTGCTTGTTGGAAAATGGGGAAGTGGGGAAAATTGCTTCCTCCTCCTGCTCTGTATTAACTTGCTGGAGAAGACACCTCTCCCTGTCACAGTGGAGTGAAATAATAGCAGGGCTGGGTCTCTTCCCCTTCCCCTTGGGATTCATTCTCTTCTTTATTTCTTTCTTTCTCATTGATTAGGACCACGCTCTGCTGGTTAAACCAAGAAGAGATCAGATGGCAGAGCAGGCTCCCCTGGGCCAAGCCTAGTAGGTATCTAGCTGGATTCCTGAAAGAGAAACCAGCTCCAAGGCGAACATCAGGCCCCAGTTATCAGTTTTAAACACCCCACTGCTCTGTTCCTGCCTTCAGAAATCCAGCCTGCTGTGTTAGGACTCTCCTTGACAGAGGAACAGAGGAGGACAGCAACTTAACACACCCACGGAATGGGCACAGCCTGCAGGATTTTCCAGAAAAAAAGAAGCCCAATCCTGCCTTTTAGACATGTAGAGCTGTATTATGACAAGCTGCTGGCAAGTGCCAGTCCCTGGGTGCCACTGATGTTTGTGTCTGTGTGAGTATCTATGACAACAAATAAACCTAATGTTTGGGAAGTGTCCTTGGGAATCTCAGTGGGGGGGTTGCTGCATTAGGTCGGGAACACTTTGCATTTCCAGACTTTTAATTCCTAAGCATTATGGAGATGGGTATGAAGTGCTTTAGGAAAATGAACTAATTAGTTACCAGATTTTATTTTTCTTGTGTGCAAATGGGCCAGCTCAGACTAATGCTATTTACTTTAGCTGATTCCAGACTTTTAGATGTATAAAGGAGGGAATATTTTTAGGAGCTTTAATTCTAGGCAGGAGGCTTAGCCTCAAGGTCAGTGGGCTGTGGGTATCTGCGGGTCACCTGCAGCCATTTGAAGAAGGTAGAAAAGGGAATCAAGCCTCAATTTGTTGTAATGCTCAGTTTTGCTCCTAGAGTGCTACAAATCAAAAACTGGGAAGCCTGGGAGTTATCCTACAGAGCCATGGTCAGGATGGGCAGGTCTGTAAGAACGGATCAATATAGTTAAAGGCATAATAATTGTGCTAAATAAATGACAGTGTCTAATTGGGCCCATCTTTTTGCTCCTTTTAGAACAAGGAGTTTTATCTTTCTCTTTGGTCCTCGTGCCTTTTGGAACAGAAATGTCTCTGCTATCCCTGTAAAAATTCACACAGGCTGAGGACGATCTTGCCTTTGCTCTACAGCTGAAAACTACAGAGACAGAAACTGGGGCAGGAATGGGGTGGAGAAAAGGTAAAGCCTTTTTGGGCAAAGTGATTTGGGAGCAAACAGGTTGAGGAGAAAAGTGGAGGAGGAGAGCCTGGTCTGTAGAAGACCCGTACTCATGGCTTTGCTGATCTGAGGCTGTTGAGATCTTAATGAGCTTTTGATGTTGCTTCTGCATAATTTATGTGCAAGCGTGGTAAGAGGTGTGCAGTGCAAATCCTGCCTCTCCTTGATGAAGAGGTGAATATCAGCTCACAAATGCCTGAAGTTCTGAGCATCCCTGTAAAAGATGCTGAGGAAAAACCCCATCACAGCCAGAAAGGCCAAAGTGCCACGGCACTGAAATGTTTTTTCCCTGATTTTGTGTTGGTGAACTGCTTGGAGAACAAGGCTCTGTGCTTCTGCCTGGCTGTAACAGCCTTGAAAAAGGCTTAAAACCAACAGTGTCTCATTCTCTTCCCCTTGGAAGTCAATTAGAGTCTGCTTGGAATGAGGATGATTAAATAATGCCAGGACCTGAACCTCTTTTCAGTGTAGGGAAAACATCTCAGGCAAAGGAGAGATCAATCAGGGATGATCCCTAAGGACTTTGTGATCTGAGATACCTGAGTGTCTATCTGGAAAGGAATCACAGTGTTTGGAAAGCTGGTGAAGATGTGCTTACATGCAGCATTGGTGCACTTGATGATTAAACAGAGTTCGGGAGCAAGACTTGTTATGTTGAAAACCCCTTGGGGAGCTCAATTTGCACCTGTGATGTTTTAGGAATCTTCTTTTCATTCCTTAGAAATTTGGATGGCTGAATGACCAAAATCCAGGATTGTAAAGAGCCCTTTGCATGTGTTTTCAATCACTGCACAGAGGGGGCAACCATAAATCCAAGCGTCAAACTGGAAAGACAACGTATCTCGGAGCTCGTGGTGATTTAGAAAGCAGAACTGGTGATCTTACCAACGCCTCTCTGCAGCTGTGACACCAGGGTTTGAGTGGCCTTGCTGTTTCAGAGACGTGCCACCAAGATTTATCTGTGTGTGGGAAATGGATGATTCCAGGGGCTTCCGGCTGGTGCCCCCCAAAGCCACGGAGCTGCCCCCGTTAATGTCAGCACACTCGTAAATTCCCAGCTTGCACTGAAGGAGGCAACTCCTGCCACTGCACAGAAGCTCCCAGAGGTGTCCCCTGCCTCCTGTAAATCCATGGACACCCAGTAAAGTAGATTAACTGCAGGTGGACTTCGTAACAGCTGTCCCTCCTTTGGAATTAGAGGGGTTCACACTTCTGATAAGATGACAGACAGCCTGGTGTTCCCAGAAGCAAGAAAGGCCTGAAGGGGTTTTTTGTTGTTGTTTTGTTTTAAATGGCTTTGAGGTTAGGTAGTTGATTCCAATCGATGGGAAAACAGGTTGCAGAGCTGTTGGCTCCACTCTCCCCCGTCATAAACAAACAATTCTCTCGTTTCTGATAACTTATTTTCCCTCTATTAAAGGAACCCGGTGGGTTATTTGCTTTATTCACTCCTCCCGTGAGCCAGTGGTGCATTTGCATTCCATTCCCTTGCTCCCTCCAGCCCTAAAGATGCCTGCCAAAATTAGTCAACAGATAACTACTCAGTGGAAGCTTATAAGAACATGTTAGGAAAGGCTTGAACATTACCCATTAATGTTTACAGCTCCTAATTATGTTAATTAATCAGTCTTGGAGGTTGTCTCAGCCGGGAGCCCAAAGGCAGGATTTCAGTTCCCACAGATGTAGTTTAAGTCCCTGCCATAGCTGCTTGCAGTGAGGAGTTCAGCATGCTCTGCCTGCCAGGATATTTATGCTGGGTCCTGCACAGGCTTTGCTGGGTTGTTCCTGCTGGATTTTGAAACTCCCAGCATCTGGGGGCAGGCTGAGCCATGGTCAGGGAGAGGGATGTTAGATGGAAGCTGTCCCTGCAGAAATGCCTTTTGGCAGGGGAGAGAGGCACTCAGAGCACTCTGCACCAGCACTAATTGTCGAGATACAGAGATCACTGTCTTGGCAAACCTGGCATTGCTGGCTCTGGCAGAAAACAGAGGTGAAACTACTGATAGAAAAACCCCCCAGACATTGCCTCTTCTAATAATGTTTCTTTACTTTTGCAGGAAGACCAAGTGTTTGGGCAGAGGACACCCAAGGTTGTGCTATCCTCTTTCAGAGCCTCTTTCTACAATTCAGAGCTTGTCTTCACTCTCCTGAGGAAAACCAGAAGATTTGGATAAGAGACACAACCCTGCAGAGGGATTCAGAAGGAGAATCTCCTTGTTTTGTGTTACTCCCAGAAGAATTTGGTTTGTGTAAACTGCACAAAGTACAAGAGGGCAGGTAGAGATATATTCAACTCCAGGTGAGGACAGGAGAAAATATGGTGCAGGTACAGATCTCTTTCTAATTTAGTTTGGCTCATCCTCGTCTAGTGGAATTAGCAGACAGCCACTTATTTATCCCCATATCCTGATTTTTACCAGCTGCTCCTAGCTGGTAACTTCTGCTCCTGAGTGGACTGTCAAGTGCAAGTGGTTTGTGAGTGTGTAACAACCCTTTAATGATGGCAGGGAAAACAAGTAATGATAATTATCATTAGGTCAAAAGAGAATGGTTCCTCACCCATCCACAGATGGCTCTTGTGGGCAGCAGCTCCTCTCTGTGCTGAATGTCAGGTGCCAAATACCAAAGAGGCATTTTTTTGGGTAGGTTCCTACAGCAGGAATGCCCTTGCAGGAATGGCAGAGAAGAAGGGAATGTTTTTTCCAGACTGACAGGGCATTGTATGGAAAGAGACCTGTGATCCAAGGGGCTGCTGATGTCTCTGGTTGTGTTCCAAGGACCTTCAGGCTGGCGCCTGCTCTTGGACAACTGTCTGCTGGAGTGGCTCATGGCACCAAACCCGGGTTTTAAGCAATTTTCCCATCATCAGCTGTTCCACGAGTGGCTGCCATATTGTGTGGAGGCTGCAATCCATGCTCCTGGGTTGCTTGGAAAGCACTGCTGGCAGGCTGGGGTGAGCCAGATGGGACTGGAAAGCAACACGAGCCCCGATGGATTGGGATTCCTCGGAACCAGAGCGGAGGGAGTGCTGCTGTTGGCACTGCTGAAGTGCCATCCCTCTCTGTCCTGTTTGCCAGGTTTCACTGCTGATGGATTGCCTGGCAGCTTCACCACTGACTCCGTAAAAAGCAGAGTGGATGGGGTGTGAAATGTGATACGGGCAGTGCCTGACACGAATGAACACTTCCCCTGTTCTGTGGGGCTTCAGTGCAAAAACCTCTCTCTCCATTCATCTCCCTCCTGCCTCCCCCTTCCCCATCCCCTGCTGCCCAGGGAGCCCAAAGAACGGGACTATTGGCAGTAAACTCAGCTCCACAAAACACAGACTGGGGAAACAAGGGGAATGTAACACCCTCATTTCCTATTTCTTTCTCTTGCCCTCTGCAGCGAAGCCCAGGCTGGCTGTCAGGAATGCTCAAAATTAATAAATACAGCGCAGGAACCCCCCCTGCTTCAGGAGGAGTCTCATTCACTCACCACGAAGCTTGGCCAATTCCTTTTCTGACAGTACTCGAGTCAGCAGGCAGAGCAAGAAGATCATTCAAAGCTAATCAGTAAAGTGTAAACCTATTATGAAAGGACATTTACCCCTCGCCGCCTCCTCCCTCCCGAAAACCAATCCCCAAATCTGTGGGAATAACACATAGCCTCCATAAAAGTTGCTATTACTTAGATCCCCTGTTATTAGGTCAGCGATGCCACTGATGAAATGCTCCCCAGAGCTCCGAGCTGTGGCGGATAAATCCTGCAAGAAATTCATGGAGTAATTTGTTACAGCTCGAGGGCATGAGGCACATCACAGCAGAGCCCGTGCATGAGGCTCTCCCCTGTGATTCTGGAGGCCATCTCTGGTAATAAAAACCTCATCTTGATTTCTCATCCTTTGTATTGATTTCTGTCAGAAAAGACTTGTCTTAGACAAAGATACTGCTGTATTCCTCTGGATAATAAAGGGATTCTACTCCCCTTTTCTGCCCATCCCTTTTGGAAATTCATTTTAGGGAAGACTCTAACTAAAGACTCGTTATTTGGGGACTGGTTTATTCACGGTGGGTAAAGAGTTGAGAAGATGACTGGCTTTGCATATTCAGTGTAAAACTCTAAATGTGAAATTACAGAAGAATGGGTTTGGTTTGGAACAGTAAAGGAAATTGAAGCTAAACCCCCAGCTCTGTTGTATCTTAATACAAAACTCTGTTATAAATTGAATGGATGGAATGTGTGGGACTCAAATGATTACCATCCAGACTCAGATCTATATTACCACAGCAACTGCTAATTTTGGATCATCTGTACTCCTGCTCTATGAACTCTCTTGGAAAAAAAAAATAAAAGGCAGGCAGGTCTGTAGGTAAACTGCATGATGCTTCTTCACAAAGCTTTCAAAACCAATTATCTTTCTTTTCCAGTATGGCTGGACAAGGCCACATGGAAATTCGGAAGGCTTTATGTGAATAATTTGCAAGCCAAAAAAGAGCAGCTCCACAGAAGTCAACCCAGGCAAACTGAAGGATGGAGGGATGGTAAGGCTGAAAAACGCAAGGTTTCACCAAAATTATTTCATCTTCTCTGCAGCAGGATTGATATAAGCAACTGGAACAATTTCATTTAGTCTATTCCTTTGGGTTTTTCTTTCCTTGGCATTTTTATAACCTCTCTTCCTAAGAAGCTGGTTTAGGTCTTGAAATGACTGAAGCTGTTCCCGTGTGCAATGAAAGTGATAAATATTTACAGCAGTTCTTGAGAAACTTAATATGTGCTCATTGCTTTTGTAATCTAAGAGTAACTGTGCTGAAAGACTATACCTGCTAATTGTATTTTTTATCACAGTCCTTTTAGAGTGAGGGATAAAATATGGAAGTTTGGGTTTGTTTTCTACTCCACACAGCAAAATTCCTCAAAAGGATCTTTGTTCCCCTTTATCTGTTTGTGTAATAGACTATGGAAAATGGTAAACTCTGTCAAAAAGCCTAGTTGAAGAATAATTTACAAGCTACATTTAGCTGTTGATCTGGCAGACTGGCTTAGGGGAGAGCCAAAATACATCCTGGCAGGTAATAATTAATGCAAACCTTGACACTTCAGGTCTGGCCCTCTCTGGAGCAGGACACAGCTCCCAGTTCTCTGGCAGGAAAGCCTGGCTCTGCAGGACACACACACACACACACACCNCCTTGTGGAGAAAAACGCTGAATTTCTCGTTGTTTTTAAACCTATTTTGGATGCCAGTGAGTGTGTCTGTGGGGAAAGTGATTGTGGTCACTTAGACAGAGGCCTGCTGTGAAGAGCAGGGCTGCAGGCAGCCCGCTCTGATTCCTCTCAGCTCCCTAAATCACCGCCTCACTCAGCCAGACTCAAATGAGCTCCAGCTTTGGGCCACGTCCAGCCTGTGCTGGAGCTGATGGCAGCTCTCCCACCGCCTTCACTGGGGGCAGAATTTCATCTGCTAAATCACCAAAAGAGCTTTTATCAATGAGAGCTGTCTGGTCTTGGCTGAACTGTGCACTACTGATTTTCAGGGATCATGACAGACAGTTCATTTGACAGAGGAGAGTAACAGGGAATATGCTGGGGCTTGGAGCAACCTGGCCTAGTGGAACCTGTCCCTGCCCATGGCAGGGGGTTGAATGGGATGAGCTTTAAGGTCCCTTCCAGCCCAAACCATTCCGGGCTCCTCTGATCAAACACTGACTGCAAAGAGTGTGTCACTGTCCCTCTGCCACCAGCAATGACCCTGCTCTCAGGCAGACCACAGAACTGCACATCTTGAGGCAAAAAGCAGTTTTAAGCCTAATCAGGCCATTTTGATAGAGAATGGTTAATTATTAAAAAATGATATTGCTCCAGATGGGTGGGTTATTGTACAAGGTTGGAAGGGAGCTGTTTTCTCACCTGTCTCAAATGCAGCAGAGCAAGCCTGACTCCAGGCTTATCTCTAAGCACCCCATGGGTGTATCTTACTCCCATCTAATATAATCCCTTGCTCAGGATTATCCATAAAGCTAGCCAAGACCAGTTAATGTGGTGCTTATACTCCAACATCTGCTTTAATCTTTGTTAATTTTCAAATCTAGATGAGATTGAAGGCTACTGAACCTGACTAGGCAGACCAGAAGAGGGAAGCTAAGGAACCCTTGTAGCTTGTTTAATCGGGTATTCACAGGCTGGGCTGCTGATGGTGTGCCTCTAGCCTCCAGTCTCACCTAAAGTTGAGATATAAATGTAGCAAGGAAGTCCCATTCTGCTTGTAAGGGCTACAAAAAGAAAGCTCAGCACTTTACATTCCACTTTATGCCGGTACAGGAGACTGAGGGCTCACCCTGCACTAGGCAGCAGGAGTTTTGATGAACTGCCCTCTCAGCCATCCCTCTCCACCTCCCTCCACTGAACCATGGCTTCAGCTTCCTCAAATGATCCTTTGGATGGTCAGGCTGCTGGTTGGCTCCGCTGTTAAACGTCTCTGTGGACCAGATTTAACTTTTAATAGTGTCTCATAATGTCTTTAAAGAGGTTTATGGCTCAGCCTGGTTCTCTGGGACATTGCCTGTTCCCTGTTAATCTGCTACAGAAACATTGCCATTGGTTCCTGCAGTATTTCAGGGAGTTCTCCCCCCAGCTCCACAGCCAAGTTAATTGGGCACGATTGACCTGTGGTAGAGAATGACTATTAGGTGAGGAATATTAAGCAAAGGGAATAAGATCTCTCTGTACCTCAGAACACGCTGGGAGCTGTGGGGAATGGCAGGAAATGGCAGCTCAAGGAGTGTGCAGAGCAGGCCCTGGGAGAGGCTTGATTTAGGGAATGGGAAAGTGCTTTGTAATGACTGAGGTTTGTACAACCAGCAGCTCTTTCTAAAGGGGAGTAAAAACACGCTGGAGTCTTGAGAGTCTGTAAGAGGCAAAAGTGCAAGCAAGAAGAGAAATAGGTTGTGGCAGACCTGTGAGAGTGCTGTTTTTGATCATTCTTTGTTTTTTAACAAAGACTTCACATTGAAGGAGTCAAGGAACAAACAGGGCAGGATTTCATCAGAATGCATTTGTGTTTCCAACTGGAAACTGCACGCTGAAGGCACTCCAGTGCCCTGAGCAAACACTGAATGATTAATGGACATGACACAGGTCCACAAGACAAATATGAGCCCTGTAACATCACTGAGCAGCTCAAGACACAAAACCAGTTTGCAGAGCATCTTTATGCAGAGCAGACAAAACCTTGCTGCCAAATCCTAGAAGTTTTGGTTGCTGCTTCCCAATTTACTTTTACACACTAATCCTCTGGCTGAGGCATATCCCATAAAATTATAAAACCAGCCTATATTCCTTAGGACAAGAGTTTCCAGTGTCAGAATTGCCAGTCTCAAAACTTCTTTGGCTGAAGTAAACTTCCTGAGAGAAGCAGAGGTGTCAGCACTGGGTTTAAAACTGTGTAAGTATGTGCTTAACTCTACTGAGACGTGAAGTTTCACTGAGATCAGCAGCACTGCTCAAGTAAAGTTACATTTGGAGGAGTGGCTCGAAGGTCAAGAACAAAAGTGCTTCAGATTCTTCGGATTCCTGTGGGCTGCTGGGTGATACCTGCAGCAGGATGGCAGTCCCAGTGACATGATGTGATTTGCTATGGCAAATAATGGTCCTTCCATCTCATGGAAGAGCGAGTTCCCTCTCTTAAACCTTATGTACTCAGACAGGGAGAAAAGTCACAGCTCCTGAAGTTTAGAGGGTGCTGCTTGTAAATCCAAAGGCTGGGCCCAAAGTAATGTGCAAAGTGAAGGTGTCCCACTCTGTTTGTGGAGCTGACCCACAGGCAGTGGCTGAAGGAGCACCTCTGACCCCTGCCAGGAGCAATGCCTGGTCTGGTCTCCCCAGTCAGGAATCCTCCAGTTTGGGATTTGGGCTTTGCTGCTGGTGCAGAACTAACTCCTCACCTGGGACTGGCACCACTGCCTTAAAGATGGATTCTGCAGTTTGTAGGAACTCAAAACCAGGGCCCTTTGGGGCAAATGGGTTGATTAACAGGTAAATGTTTCTGCTCACCGGCACTCCATGAAGCACTGGGTGATCTGGTCCTGGAGGGTTTCCTTGATGTGGGGTCCCTCTGTTGTCCTCAGCTCCTGCCTGAAGGAGATCTCCTCTCTTTTCTGGACTTCACCTTGCAGGACATTTGGTTTCTGCAAACAGCTCATTGCCTCCACGTCAGGAGGCAGGCTCTGAAAATGAGAGGAGAAAATAAAAGGTAGGAATGAAAAGAAACTTAATATTTACTGGAATGCCAGGTTGACAGTGAATCTGAGCTTAAGCCTTAATTTACTTGCAGGAAGCCAGGAAAGAAAAAAAAAACCCTGTGCTCATAAAAAGTTCCTGGATGCACACAATAGTCTATTGTTGGTATTTCAGCATTAATTAACAACAGTGCAATGTACAAAAACAACCTTTGCAGCGTGGGATCCCAGCATCTCAGCGAGACAGGTGAGAAAGCTGCTGTTCTGCAAATGCCAGCTTTATCCATGTCAGAAGGGTGCCAGAGAAATTTTTAATTGAATTTTTAAATGTCTGGACTTCCCATTGGTGCCTTTTAATTAGCCAGTATTGTTTTGAATTTGTGCACTGAAATTTTTATATGCACTGCTTGGTCAGTGGTTTCCTGGTATTTTGTTGCAGCTGGTCAGACTCCTTTAGGAAATCAACTTCCCTTGAGGAACAACAACAACAACAAAGGAATAAACAACCCCCCCAAACACTGTAACAAAAAAATCACAGCTCCCCAAGTTTCCCATGATTTGATAACCTTGGAAAGAAGGGCTTCTCAGCCAGTTTCAAGTCTTAGGATAATTTCTGCTCTGTGATTGATTTTACACATGTAGTGTGAGGGAGAAAAATGAAAGTCTTTCTGGTATTCAAATACAGAAGCAAGAAAAAACCCATCTGTGTGGGTGGGCTGAAACATTGCATTTTTCAGCTTGCAATCATTGATAAAGTTAAGATGTTCCCAGTGTTTTATGACACCTTACACCTTATGAGTGTAGAGAAAAATCTACTTTAAAAATTAACTTGTGTACTAGCTTTGTGGTTTTAGGTTTTTTTTAAATTCTGGAACAAATTGTTTTTTTCAGGTACTTGGGAATTATTAGTCATATTGTCTGATGGTGTATGGCAAATTTAAGAAGGGAAAAGAGGAGAAAATACGACAATCTGCTTTTGTAGTATGATTTTATTACTTTTCTAAGTTAGTGACTGACATAGGTGGCAGCACATGTGAACAAAAGCTTGGTTTGCATGAAAGAAAAGCCAATATAATTTTGCTCTGGCTTTTCAACTTCAAAACATATAGAAATAGTCCTTAACTGGCACATCTCAGACTAGTTTAGTAATGTATTCTTCTTGCCCTCGTGATGTATTTTCTGGTGTGCTCCAAGTCCCAATTCCAGAGGCTCCCCGCAAACACAAAAAGCTCTGTCAAAGCTTTGGCCAGCTCATATTTAAGATCTGTTATTCACTGTTTTTCCACGCTTCTACCAGCTTCCAAAAATCACTAATAAGTGCCAAGCAAATTTAGTTTCATTGAGCACCCAGAGGGATCCCAGAGTGTCCAAAGCAAGCACAGAGGCCCCATTCAGGAAAGCAATTTACTGCCTCCCCTGCATCTGGGATGTGTGACTCGCACTGCGCTACAGGAATCGGTCAAGGCCACCAGGGAGAAAACATTCAGGAGGAAATAAGAGCAGCAGTGTGGTTTTGAAAGGTGGCTGCACATGTTCCCTTCCTGAATCTGTGACCCCAAGCGCTGCCTTTTACCCTGAGATGTTACCTTTGCTCAATTCCCAGTTTTCAGGGAAGTCAAGTGTTTCCAATCTTCCCCCCTCACCAGCACCTATTTATAAGTACAACACAGCTACTATTAACAGTGTTTATCTGTAGTTCACCATTGTCTGCCTGGCTGATGTTAAATGAAGCCCAGGACAGCCAGATGTGATGCTGCTCTCTCAGGGGCTCATTTGGAAACCAGAGGAGCCCCACAAGGCCAGTTTTCCAGACTGAGATCCAAAACCAACTCCTTTATTTGTCTCCCTACAGCAATCCTCGGGATTCCTGAGCAATTCCCATCAGATGGGCATGAGGATACCTGCAGCTTTAGAGAGGCTCATCTGTGGCTGATGGAGAGAGACAGGCTCCTCTCCAGCACAGCCTGAACATTTAAAGGTGAGTGAAATGTCACCAGGTGAGCAGTTTATTTGGGCTGGGAAGGGTCAGCTCCTGCACCACCTGAACTGCTGGGTGTATGATTCTTCTCCTGCTCAGGCTCTGGCACTCACCTGGTCCTGCAGTGAACCAGCTCAGCTCCCTAAAAAGTGGAAAATAATCTCTTTTGTCTTTTCCTCTCCTCCCACCTCCTCAAGTTACTCATTTCCCACTATAACAAGGTGGATCAGCCAGTCAAGGAGCAGCTGAGGGCCAGTGGCACAGCAAGGGAAGCAGTGGACAGTGGGACCAGACCAATGTGGGGAGGAGCAGCAGCACAGGCAGCAGAGCTCCTCCCTGCCATCCCAGAACCTTTCCAGCTCCTCTGAGCTGCCCTCCACTGCATCTTGAAGGGCCCTTGGGTGACCAGCTCCTCCCACTGTAAATTTATTCAGCCTCCCTTTCACCAGTCCCCAAGCCAGGTGAGGTAAGAGCTGTTTGAACTGGCGAAGAGGTGCCAATGTAAGACCAGCAGTAGGAAATTCTTATCTCCAAAAAGTGAATTGCTACAGCCCATATCTACACTTGAGCCCAGAGTCATGAAGCTGCTGTGGACACAGTCCAGGTAGCTGTGAACCAGCTGGCTCAGATGCTGATAACAACAAGGCCATGGGATATGTTCTGGTTGGCAAGACCCAGTCGAGCCCTGAGTAAATATTTGTGCAGCTCTGTGTCTGAGCACCATTCAGCTATCAATACATCTGCTGATAGGAGTTTATGAGCTGTGCTCAGCACCAAGGCTGAAGTGCAGACATAAACCTGCAGAACAACTTATGAGAAGCTCTGTTGTATTTACCCTTTGTATTTTTTTTTTAAATTTTCTTTTCCAGAGTCTGTTTTACTACAAGAAAACAGAAGAAATGAGAATTACTTCTAGAACAAGACTCCAGCCATTCACTTTCAGTATTTCCCTACAGAAAGAGGACAGGGCAAGTTGATGAGGCTGTATTCTCCTCTTGTCCCACCAGTCCTCCTGATTCCTTGTTTGGCAGTAACATGCTCCAGCTGCGATGGGTGAGGGAATGAAGAGCACAGCTGGCTGTGATAAATGAGGCCTGAAGGACTCAGGGCTGGCTAATGGGGAACATCCACAGCATGCCCTGTCCATGAGGGAAGAGCAGAAGGCCAGTGTGTGCCAGGAATGTAAGGCTGGCTCCTGTTCTGGGAGAGGAGAATGAGAAGAGCACTGACTGGCAGCGAGGACATCATGCCATGGGCATTTGATTTTTAAATAAAACAGCACAGGTGAATGTACAGCTGGCTTGACTTTCTGTTCCATGGCTTTGAAATCAATGCAGTCATGTAAACAAAAAAGGAATGGACTTGAGAAGAACAAGGATGAGGAGACATCAAAAGAATTTATGTGTACGTGGGCTAACAAGTGAAATGGGGACTATCGTAAAAACAGCTTCCTTGGACTATAAGAATTGATCCAAGCGTGTGGATGCTCAAGGAAATGAATTAATTGATAAAAGTAAGGAGGGAATAAGAAAATGAACTAGACAAAACTAAGTGTAGAAGGGAATTTAGCAACATAACCTAAATATAGACACTGGAGCAGCGGGAGGTGCTGAAGAGATGTAACAAGATGTCCAGAGGATGGAACTGTCAGTTCTCTACCGTTTGTCAAGAATTTTCATAGAAAATGCTTTTCTTCTGTCAAGTAAATGATGATATAAAATGTTTTAGACTATTAAAACACTTGCAAAAAAGAAAATAAGCTATGAATAGCATAGGTGATACCTTCAAGCTCTGCAGCTGAAGAAAGCTGCTCTGTTAAACTTGTTTTATTTTGTCCACAGTGTTCTTGACCTAATCACAGAAGTATGTGTCAGCCTAAACCTCACCAGCTTCAGAGTTTAACACATTCCTAACCCTGTCTCAGGAATGAGGAGCCAACTGCACATCCTGGGGCCTTGTGTTCATCCTCAGGCACTCCTGGGCCTTCAAAAGGAGACAGAATTTCTCAAACAGCCCTGCTGGAGGTTCTGTTCTCTTGTCGACGAGCAGAACTCAGAAGAAAATAGGTCTGAAAAAGCTTTGGCCATCCAAAGATGCAAGAGGGAATGGGAAGTGAAATGGCTGGAGAGCACCAAGAGAGAGGATGAATTCCAACAGCTCCAGCAGGAATGCTTCCCTGCTGGCCAGCCTGTGACCTGTGCCTTACAGTATCATGGAATAGCTTTCCATGTTTCCACATGGCTGTTGTGGAGCTCTGAAGTTATCCTGAGTGTGCCTCCACAGCCCTCTAATGTGCATGGAAGGAAGACAAAAGCCAATTTATTTCTAACATCCCTTCTCTCGGCGCCTCTAATGTCCCTGCTTCTGAATCAAAGGGAGGCATTCTCCAGGAAGATGCTAATAAATGGCTTTTCCTTGGGGGAAGAAGCATTTTCCCATCTCTAAGAAATTTCTCTGGCCATGTGAAATTCAAATTTGTTAACTTGCCCTACAAACAGCAACTCATTTAGAAACAAATTACAAATATTAGATGGAGACAGTGAACTTGATAATGCAATGCTGCCACATCAGTTGTAGAATAATGCATCTTAATGAAGGCTTCCCATGTGAATAAACCATTATATTTACAAGCTTTTCACAGTTAATGACCCAGAACTGGATAACGAAACTCACATTTTTAGTGTGGTCCTCTGTCAGCAAAAGTATACATATTAATAATTGATGTTGCTGTAAAAATAGGACATAATATGAAGATTCCTGAGTTTGTGGGAAAATAGGACTACATGGTCCATTAACTTAAAAGGCTTATCTAATGTTTGATGGGCTTTGTCTTTAAAATCCTTGTTTAAATTAATAAGGCAAAATGGACATTTGTCTAAAAGAGAATTTTATTCCAACTCATCAGTCACGAGTGTGCTGATAACATTCTTCTGTTCTGTTCTTTACTCACTTCCCAAAAGAATTTAGGTTTTAGGGAAGGGGATGATGCACCAGCAGAAGGGAGAAGGTATTTCCTACACTTCCCAGGTAAGTCAGTGGGATGAAGGACAATGAGGGTGATAAGGGGACTGGAGAACCTCCCATTTGGAGACAGAGTGAGGGAGCTGGGGATGTTCAGCCCAGAGAAGAGAAGGCTGTGTGGAAACCTCAGAGCCCCTTCCAGTATCTGAAGGGGTTACGAGGAGGCTGAAGAGGGCCTGGAGTGACAGGACAAGGGGGAATATCTTCAAACTGACAGAGAGCAGGTTTAGATTGGATAGCAGGAAGGAGTTATTCCCTGTGAGGTTGGGGAGGCCCTGGCACAGGGTGTGGCTGCCCCTGGATCCCTGGAAGAGTCCAAGGCCAGGCTGGATGGGGCTTGGAGCAGCCTGGGATAGTGGAAGGTGTCCCTGCCCACAGTAGGGGTGGGACTGGATGAGCTTTAAATCCCGTTTCAACCAAAGCACTCCCTGATTCCACAAAACTGTCCCCATTTTCCCTTTCCCAACCTGGGGCTTGGATTTCCCGGATCCCTTTCCTGGCTGGGAAGCCCTGCCTTAGTGCTGAGTCAGCTCCCCAGCAGAGCCTTTATTGTTCATTATAAAGCACTTGGAGGTGTGCAGGCTGGCTGAGCACACTTGGGGCTGCTCTTCCTCACCGAGGAGGAGGAGGAGGAGGCCCTGCTGTGGAACTAACTGCTCCTCAATTGTTCCATTACGAGGGAAAGAGGCTTGGTGGCGATGAAATAAATACATTTCATTTCACTCCACGTCAGAAGGCTAACGTCCCTATTATGCCTGAGAGGTAGATTTACTGCAGCTTTTATTGCTGGGTACTTAATTTAGGACAGCTTCTTGTCGTGGGCCTGGAACAGCAGAGCTGAAGCACATGCTCCGTGGTTTTATGGGGCTTCAGGAAATGTTCTGCCACAGCCAGGATTGCCCGTAATTGTAAGATCTCAAAAGATGGAAATGTTACAGTTGTGGAGCTTATTTTTCAGTGCATTTACGGTTTGCTTCTCTGGAGGAGAAGCTTTATTGCCAAATATTTTTTAAGGAAGTAGTTGTAATTGTCACTTATTTTAACCAGTGGTGAAAATGAAGTATTTTTTTTATACATTTGGATTACACAGGCATGTAGACTAAAATAATTTACTATCGAAGCAGCTGTGGTCTTGATCTTTACTTACAACTATTATTCCTCAGGTGGAAGCTGTCCCTGCCCATGGCAAGGGGTGGAATGAGATCATCTTTTAAGGCCTCTTCCAACCCAGATCATTCTGTGATTCTGTGATACGATTCTATTGTATGCATTTTGAACTGTGTTCCAAGCTGCATTTAGAAGTTTGCTACAGGACTGAACTATGTCCTTGCTTTATTTCCTCAATACAATTTGTCTGGCTGAGGGAAGAATAGATTTTAAAGAGGTCCCTTATCTTGTGAGTAATAAAATCATGCGATGGTTTGGGTTGGAAGCACCTTAAAGCCCATCCAGTTCCAACCCCCCAAATGAAAATTGTATTAATAGAGGTTCCATGGTACACAAATGGTGATAGCCACATCAATTATATGGCTGAATTCCTAAATTAGGCACAAAAAAAAAAAAAAGGGAACAAGTAAGCAAAATATATTGCATTCATTAAAGCTTCCCTACTCTCTGACTCACTCCAATGGCTTTGCCAATTAAAGTAATTGTCATATGCGTTCAAACAAAGCACTTGTAGTAGGAGGCCTTGCTGGAAAAATACTGAAAATGGTTGGTTTGGAGATTTATAAAATATATATTTAGGAATCTATTTACATGTAACACCTTTTAGGAAGATAAAGAAAATTTGAAGTGGACAAAAGGTTTACATTCAGGGCCAGATGAGTTTATATAATTTTGGTTATGTTTATTTCTGATATGATACCTGGGCGTGCTGTTATACTTGGACTAAACATGGCAAGCACGTTTTGGGCCCTGAAAGGCAGTGATTTCATTGTTAGTATGACTGCAGCCAATGAAAGCCAAATTATTTAGCATGCTTCTTTCTTCCCAGAATCTTTCTGTTTCGAAAATAAGCAGGCTTAAAATTTCTATTGAAAACAGGACAGATTAGTTACTGCTGCTGAGATGTGAAATAACAGAGGACTTTGTGCTGACATCCAGGCAAGCAAAGTCATTTTAATCTTAAACTTGGCAAAACCAGGCCTGATCTGCACCACTGCTGTAGCTGCCCACTTTCAAGAGCTGATGAAATATTTTAAATTTCACTCGATGGAGTTTGTAGTTTGTTAAACCCTGTATAATATTTATTTAGCCATAGTCTATAATGTTTACACAGAAAGCTATTCTGGGAAATGCTGGGTTTTTTTTTTTTCTGACTGGATGAAATGAATTATATTTATCAGGAATTCAGAGAAGGAGGAATGTTTGGCAGAGTGTTTTCTCAGATATAAATACAGCGTTAACCAAGAAAACATGCCTAAATTAGGGTATGCTTAAAAGAGGTAAGAGGGAGAGAACAGCTTTTTATTTAACACCACACAGATCCTTTCATGTGAAAAGGTTCATGGAATGGTTTGGGTTGAAAGGGATCTTAAAGCTCATCTTGTTTCATCCCCTGCCAGGGCAAGGACACCTTCCACTCTCCCAGGTTGGAAGGATGTTGGAAATACCATGTAAGAGAATCACAGAACAATAGGTATTGCACCACTGACTGTTTGGGAAGGGCTGGAATTTCAGGATACAGCTGTGTAAGTGTAAATTCACAACTGTGAGACCCTACACTGGGGTTTGGCTTGTCCTGCAATATCTTGGAAGTCTGATGTTCTGGGAGATGTGTTTTTCTGAGGCCCTTCAGGAGAAGCGGGATCTGGTGTGCTGATGTGTGATGAGGAAAAGCTGGTGCTCCAGCAGGAAGCCACAATGGCTCCACAGGGCTCATGAATCCTGCTGGGCTGTATCCATTGGAGAGAAAGGACATAAAGAACCACGAGGCTTTGACATAAAGAACCAGGAAAATTTAAGCTATGGAATATTTGCTGAAGGGACTGAGTCCTATGCTGCTGGGATTGCAGTTCTTCTGATGAAAATGGAAGGAGGGGCTGTTCTGAGTCAGCCCAGCCCAAGGAAAAGAGGCCTGGGGGAAAATGTATCAGAGCACTGCAGGTGGAGAGAGAGACTTGTCTTTCTCTCTTCTTTTTTTCCTGGACTCCTCCAATTCCTGCTCAGCAGGTTTAGGGAAGGCAGTTTGATCCACTCTGGGTGGTCCAGAAACAACAAAATTCTCAGGAGGCTCAATAACAACTCTACTTGCCAACATTAGAACACCCTGACAAAATAAGGCACGTGGCAAACTTTAACTTCTCCAGACACAACAGAGCATTTACCAAAGCAGCAACTGGAAGTTTTTGGTCTGGCCTCTGGAATATTTTGAGAAGAAGGTAGAACTGGACAGAGCACTTGGAGCAATGCCCAGCACAGGGGCACCCTGCTCCTGCTGACCACATCAGCCCTGGGACAGGCCAAGTGCCCTTGGCCACACCTGGGCTCTGTGTTCTTCCCACTTAATTGCTTTAGGCCAACTGCTCGTCTGGTCCCCAACATCCTCCTACCCTCTCATAAATCAGCCTGATGGCAAACTGCTTATCCTCATGTTTTACGTTAAACTCAGCCTTTCCTCTTTCCAGTAGCCTGTGCTCTGAGATTATAAGCATAACTTCCTGCAGGAGAGTGCTGAGGGTGGATCTGGGACCAGGCTCAGGCTGCTCTGCACTACCCTGAGACACAGCAGTTGTGTCTCAGCCAGGTCACACACCCAGCTGCACTGAGCTCTGCAGCAAAATTAAACAGTCATAACCTCTGAACGGGGTTTTTAGTGACAGGGAATCTATAAATGCCAGAAGAACAGAGCGGTTTAAAAACCTGGTGTGTTAAATTGAGCTGGGATGGGAAAACAGAGCAAGGAAACGTGGGTTTGCTCAGACATCACGTGTGTGTTTTCAAACAACTTTGTGTGTTTTTCTGCCACAGCAGTGCGGTTTAAACACAACCCCGTGCCTGGAGCAGTGGTTCTGGTGGTCACTCTGGAGTTGGCAATAAACAGCCCTGTGACAGGAATGTGAGGAAGATCAGGAAGCAGCTCAGGATACAGTTATCAAGATATATGTGCTCTAAGGAGGCTTGCTTCTCTTCACAAATTAAACTGGGACTGCAAAGTGTGATTTATCAGGGCTTTGGAGAACGTGTGCTGAGGGAATCATGCTGTTTCTGCGATTAGGCTTTAATAAATAACAATAATAATAATAATAA